>CM034047.1:6709953-6820567 GCA_019804595.1 Bruguiera parviflora
ACTACAAAGTGAAGCCGATTGGCATTGCTCTCAGAAACATTTGGACTACAATTGTGTGTGTGCAGTTGATGAACATTGGTCTTTAACATTGCAGCAGCTAGAAGATGCTTTTGGAGCCAAAACTTTCAAAATTCTATTAGGTTAGCTAATGACAGGAGAAGCAGTAGCAAGGCTCTTGATCTGCAGCAGCCTTCAATCTTCTTTTCTTTTTGTTTTATGTAATTTCAGGTGGCTCATTGTGGAGCTACGTTTAGGACTTGTTTAGTCTCCTTTCTTTGTAAGCAATCAGCTTAGAAGCTGAAAAGCTTGTTTAGAAAAAAGCTGTGATTGCTTGTCATTTTGGTTAACCAATGTTTAGAAGCTATTTGCATGCATACAAGCATGCTTGCTTTGTAATCATGTTTTAAACCGTCTTAAGTTTACTACTTAGGAATGAAATATACATGGAAAGGGGTGTGCTTTTGCCTCATCACTCTCTTCTTTCTGGTTTGCAAGTTTTGCTCTGGCAGAAACTGTTTTCCAGCAACTCTGTTTTTCATCTCTTGGAAAACCAACCAACAATGATAAACAACCTCCAAGCACTATATCATAGTTTAGAGGCCTCTAACAAGAGGCCACATCACTCTAAACATTCCTCAGGTTCTGCACGTTTCAATTGAAATCCTCCCAAGTTATCATCAAATATTGACAGATAGGGTTAGTTACGAGGCCAAACAAGATAAACGCCAACAAATTATTTACGAGTAGTAAGTGTCACTGAATATTCCCTGGTTTATGCTACAAGCTATAAATCTTATTTATCACAGAGGCACAAAGAAATGGAAATATGATTCCCATGCAACCCTTCCACTAGTAGGAATAATTCCTTGAACACTCCCCAGTTTCTATTATAGCTTGCAACTTATTTGGAAAGAATTTTTTCTACAGACAAGTACATCAAGTTCAAGAGAGAAAGTGGCACTTGAAACACCATAGATATGCATTCACGGGCACCTGCAAGCAAGTCAGCTACCTAAACAATGCACAGGCTTCGCAAAACCGTCCACCAAAGCAGTTGAACTAGTAGCAAGGACTCCTCCAACTAACCACACCAAAGGGTGCAAAATGATGAAATTTTGACTAAAGCTAGGCACTTAGAGAAAATGTACCCAAATTTGAGCCCATGATAGTATCCTATTTTCACTTGGATATTCTGCCAAGGAAATTGCGCAAGTAATGAAGCATACTACCGTGAAGTGGCACTTCCTAAGGGATAAGGGCTCGCGTTAGTCCTATGAAAAGCTCAGATACCCGACTCACAATTGCCCAGAGCCGCGAGCTAGGGCCCTGGTTTGCCAGCCCAGGCCTTATTACATAGATTTATTAAAATATTTTCAAATAATATTTTTATTAAGTATTTAATTAAAAATTAATCTTATTTCTTTTTAATACACACAAAAATTTTATTTAAAATTTTTTAATTACAATAAAGAGAAAAAAAATGTTGTCAAGTTAGATATTTTATTTTATTAATAAAATAATAATTTTATTTAATAATTTTAATAAAATAATAATTCAGTTATTTTTTTATAAATTTAAATATATTATTTATAGTATTATTTATATAAATATATTTAATTTTAACATTTAAAAAATTAACATTTCATAATAATGCATTTATTAAGAAATCTAATAAATAGTATTAAAGTATATAATTTTAAAATTTAAATATTTTTTCATTTATAACTAAAGATATACATAACTAATTTATGATTACTATTGAAAAAAAATATTGCTTGAAGTTTTTAGCCAAACAAAGGAATTATTTTAATTCTATTATAAAGAATTGGCAACCATAATGGTAAGGAATTATATCCTTACATAAAATGGTGTTTTTAAAAATTAAATAAACAATGGGGCTTATACTTGATTGCCCATATTTGAAAATTTATAATTGAAAAAAAAAAGTTTCAATTTGGCCATTAAAGTATACTTGTGAATAAGAAATTATGTAATTTCATAATGAGGCAACGACAATTAATTGATGTGGCCCAAATAATTGTTACAATACAAACAACTAATTGTCCATTGTTCTAAATTAAAAATAGTCTTGGGTCCTTAGTAATAAAGCAATACTATGAAATTTTTGTGAACACCTCATGAAAGCTATAAATAGAAATTATTGGCTTAATAAATCTTATGTAGCGTGTGTTGCTAAGTTTAAGGAATTATCAATTTTTCAATTAAGTGAAGGGTGACCCTTATTTATGATTGTCTAAAAGCATAGACGTTTAAACATTTACGATGTTTTAACTATTTAGAAAAAGGAAAAAGAAGAATTACATGTTCGGCTTAACTTTTAATCACAAAAGACCTTGTTTTACCATACATAAGAAAGGGTTAGTGTAGTTCATGTTTAAGGAATTGTAATTCCTTCTTGCATTGTTTGAAGTTTAATTATAGAGGCATAGTCCAAGTGTGTACAAATTGTATGCATTAATGAAATCAAAAGGTAAACTATATATAAAGACCTATGACCCTTAATATTGTAGTGTTTTTTTGATAATAAATTATTTTAATATATATGTATTATAGTTATAATTTGTTTGTCGTCAAAATAATCAAACTAAAATATTTAATAATATGTATAAATAATTATTTATTCATAATTTTAATAAAATATTTATAAATAAAAAATAATTAAATAAATTGATGTTATTAATTATTAAAATTTAAGAATTTATTTAAAAATAACTTATTATTTCATAATTAGTAATATAATTGAAATATATTAATATTTTTAGTTAAATTATTTATTTATCCAAACATTTCAAACATATTTAAAACTTTAATTTACCAATTAAAGTTAAAATACGATATTATTTATGATAGTATATTATAAAATTTTCTTAAAAAAAGTTATAATATATTTTGATTATTTTATTTAATTTATAATTAATTATTTCATTAATTTAATTTATTTGTATATTTTAACTATTATTTTGTTTAATAAATTAAATATTTTATAATAAGTTAATTTATAATTATATTTGAATCTTAATTTGTACATTTAATTATAAATTCAAGCAATGAAAAAAAAAAGTAACATTATCAATGTAAGAATAAAATAATAAGTTGAGTCTTATGTTTATAAAATTGATTATTTTCAACAATATTAAAAATTTATTATTAATTATAACTTTTATAATTATTTTATAAATTAATAATTATTTTAATAATAATTTTAATATTAAATATTTTATAACTTTAGGTAATAATATTTTTAATTTTAATATTTTTATTTACTGTATTTTTATTTATAATATTTTATCTTAATATATTACTAATCAAAACTCTTACTTTTACACAAATCACCTTTTGGAATAATTAGAATTCCAAGAGAAAATACAAATTCCAATATGGCAAATCTAGCATGACATGTATCTTGCTAGAAGGCTTGCATTGCCAAAATCTACAATGGACCAATCATTAAAAAATATTATTTGTAAACAAGTATAATTTGACAATTATATGACTAAAGATTTTAATTTCCATCATATGGAAGGATGTTGCCTTGATGTGAAAAATTAAAGAATTCTATTATTGTAATTTGTAAAATATTATTCTTTCAAATGTAACACTTATTTTTATAACAAAAATTGTTGATTATCTCGATTATAATGAGTTTTTAATAATTAAATTTAATGTAAAATATTTTTAAAATATATTATTATTAATTATATATTTTATAATTATTTGATAAACTGAAAATTATTTTAAAAATAATTTCATTAAAAAGAAAAAATTATATTAATTTTTTTTACAATATTTTTTCCACTATTATCAAATATTCTACAATTTTAAGTAATAATATTTTTATTTACAGTATTTTTATCCACAATATTTTATTTCAATGCATTACCAAACAGAACTGTTACCTTTTACCCAAATGACGGCACAACGTGTGACACTTTTTCAATGCATTACTCAAGGCGCACAGCAGCAGGGTCAAATTGGCCTCTCTACCGACGCCGTTGTAACGGCAACTACTTTTAGTTTTTTTTCCCCTTTTTTTTTTTTTTTTCTTTCCTGCGCGGTGAGCAGCGACACCGATTAAATGATATTTATAACACCAAATTAAAACGTAAATTAATTGAACTAATATTTAGACATAAAAATTAACAAGATATCAATCAATCTTTAAAAATCAAAATTTTAAATATCATAACACTTTATGATCTTTATATTATTTTACCTAAATATTTTTTGAATCAAAATTTATCAAAAATAGTAAAATATTCTTTTATAATTATTTTAAAATAATTAATATTTTAGTAACATTTGATTATTTTTATATAATTTATAATATATTTAACATACATCCTTGAAAGCAATTCTTTATCAAAATAATTAAAAAATAAGACCAAATCATGTTACTTCTTATATAAGATATTTTAATAATTTTAAATATAAGTGAAGTTATATGAAAAATTTTTTAATACATAAATAGTATTTTAATTGAAAATCCTAATAATAAGTGAATTCAATAAACTTATTCATATAATAAGTATTTATATATTTGTTTAATTACTTCTATATTTTAATTTATGATAACAATTATTTTCTTAATAAAAAAGAAATAGAATTTGTGTTGATTCCACAACCCTATTAACATCTTATTTCAATGATACATCAATTAAAAATGAAAATATAAGATACACATATTAAACTTATATTATAGTTCTTATAACAACTATAACATTTATATACACATATTAAAAATAAAAAATATATATTTTTTATTAATAAGTGCATGCATTAAATATTAGATATAAATAAGTAACATATTGGCTACTTAGCCAAGCACCAACAAGCTCATATGAATGTGATACTATTATATTAGTAAAAGTGGAGAAAGAGGAGTTAGTATACACAAGACTGGAAATTGCAAGTGCTGTTACTCCATACAATGCTTCCGCTAATGGGATGCATTAGAATTTCCCATCTAATGCTGTGACAATACGAAAAAAGAAAACTCTTTCCTGATAGCTTTACGAGAGATCATCGAGTAGCTTCGAGAGAGGTGGTTACTCCGAATAGGAGGGATGACTGAGGCTCAGGGGCACAGTTGCAAGCGTTGGTTCCTCCAAGACCCCTCCCCAAGGTTCCCAACCAGGGGAGACTGAGAGGCCACCTCCTCGTAGAATACCTTATAAAGTTTCAAAATTATACGAATTTCGGAACCAATGTATTTCATCCCTTGATAACCATTAACATCTGTAACTAATCTCCCGTCAAATTTGCCAATTGAATGCACTTATTTATTAAATGAGTTGACTTGATGAAGAGGGGTTCAAAGAACATTAAAGGACTTAGATTTCAGATATTCTCGGGCTAAAATGGTCCCGAAAATTCGCAAGAGAGGCTGGTGCGGGGCCGAAGGAGGTTATAAATCCAATACCAGCAAAGTGCGTTTTCAACAATTTTCTTTGATGAGCGAACAAGGAATTTTATTGCTCAAATGGCAAAAGCGATATGAAAAATCACAAGATCTGCAGCCCCATAATCCTTGTGTGTACAAGGGAAACAACTAGACGATAGCGAGAAGAAAGCTTTTTTTTCTACGGTTTTGCATACATACCCTCGATTTTTTTTTTTCTTTGGACCATCAAATGTACCCTTGAAATTTAAATATATGCCAAAAAAAAGGGGGGGTAGTATTACTTCTCAAAGTTTATGGATGATCTTCAACAGGTGAAACGTCTATTATTAAGAGACATGCCAACAATATAAATAGCCAAAATCAAGAGTATATATGTACTTTATTAAGATTATATTATAAGTGCTATGAGTATAAAAGTGATCCATTCATCCCTTTTATTAAATAATTTAAGTTTTTAAGTTAAACAATTATTATATATATATATATAAACTTTTAGAACCGATAAAATCCTTTACAACGTAGAGGATTAAGGGAGTGGGCATTTAAAATGCAGATAAGGCAGAGATGTAACATGGCTAGTTTCAGCCTAGTTCATTGCAACAGATACGAAATCAGTCATTTACAGCACAAATAGTGGCCAGGAGCTCATTAACCAGGTTCCAAATTTTACACCATAAGTGCTGATCTCGCCCCTCCCTATTCAGTTAACATAAACTGCAGACCCCAATTCACCAACGGTACTAGACGCTTCGGCCCCCATCAATCAATCAGCCTCCAAGGCTTGAGACGTTGCTTTTTTTTCTCTTCGTGGTCCGAGATGCAATTTTGGGCTATAATTGCGGCATATATATATATATATTCAAATCACTTTCGTACATGAGTCTAGTCCAATTTAGTTTAAAAAATCAGTGAATTAAACATGAGTTTAGCCCAATTTAGTTTAAAAAACTGGATAAGACATTAAATAAGAAAAGATAGCTCAATTCGGTTGGACCAAAACGATTGGATCCAATGGTCAAAACGGTAGACCAAACATGCTCTTGGGAAAAGTTTTACCTTTTTTGCCAAAAAAAATAAAAGAGAGAGTATATAATTATATAATTTATTAAGATTACGTGTATGTGTATTTTTACATGTTAGTTATTTTCATATAATATAAGAATACTTCCTATTTAAAAAAAATAGACCCACCAGTGACTCATAAAATCAAACCCTTTTTAGGTTAGGATCTAATCCAATTTTAAAAACTATAATTACCAAATCAAGTCAGATCCAATAGTAAAAATAAAATATGCTAAGAGAGTACCAATTGTTATTGCAATATTTTGCCGAATAAATTCTGTCACTAATTGTGTTTTTTTTTTAATTAATATGCTTATTTATTCGTTATATTTGTTATAATTTTTTTTTATTTGTACGCATTTGAATGAATATTTGGTGGCTGAAATATGTTTGTATATATTTATATTTGGTAATTAGGTAAATTGAGACTGAAGTTATAAAATTTTAGGGTGTATATTGTATTTATATAACATAGCAGGTTGAATTGAAAGCGGGGCCGACGAAAACTTTTCTCAAATTTTTTCCCTTTTTCTTCTCGGTTTCACATGGTATTAGGGCGAGGTAAACCTCGATCCAAATCATAGGACTGAAAGGCCAGCGATGTGGTTCAGGGAGGAGAAAAAAGATTCGATCCGAATCGCAAGACTGAATGGCCACCCACACACACTGCCACGAAAAATAATATTTGATCCGAATCGCAGGATTGAACGATAGGAGTACCGTCGGTTGGAGGTAAGAACAACGACGTGGTTCAGGGAGGAGAAAAGAGAGTTAGCAACGTGGATACTTTTGCTCCTTTGGTGTCAGCCAGGGTGCTCTGAAATAATATTGAACCCTTAAACTATAAACCCTATGATGATGACAGATCAAAGAGTCTCAAGTTCGAGGAACAATTCACTGTTCTTATTGAGCGCGAATGACAACCCAGACAATTTAATTACGTAGACACAATTCAAAGGACCAAACTACGAAGAATGGGCTAAAACCATGAGGATTTCATTGAGGGCAAAGAAGAAATAAGGTTTCATTGATGATTGGTGGACAATAAACTCCATGATTATATCATGGATCTTTAACACCATCGAACCAAACTTGCGTTCCATGATCTCATACAAGGAAATGGAAAGGAAATTATGGGATGATATCTAACAGTGATTCTTTGTTCATAATGGCGTGAGAGTTCATTAATTGAAAATGAAGATTGCAAATTGCAAACAAAATGAGGATTCAATTATGACTTATTATGGACAACTCAAAAAATTGTGGGATTATTTGAATAATTATGATCTTATGCCTACTTGTTCTTGTAATGGATACAAGTGTAACTTCGTTACACGGCTTCAACAGCGTTAAGAGGATGAGCGGGTGCATCAATTTCTCATGAGGCTTGATGAATCATCTTATGGTAATGCTCGCTCCAATATCATCGCTTCAGACCCTCTTTCAAACCTTTATAGGGTTTATTCTCAAGTTATGGAGCAAGAACAAGTGTAGGTGATGACACAAGCGGCTCCCATTTGATCTAATCCAGTGAGCTTTGCCATGAAAACAGTCAGCTTAGGTCCTTAGAATTCAGGGGGGGACCAAAAAGACAATGAAGTAGTTTGCTCCCACTGCCAAAAATCAGGACATAGCATGGACACGTGCTTTCGTCTATATGGCTATCCTGACTGGTGGCCAGGAAATTTGACTCAAGGAAGAGGCAGAGGATGTGGTAACTAGGGGCACAGTTGTGGTAGAGTAGCATTGGCTAATGTTGCACAAGGGGCAAAAGGAGCGGTTGCTAATGTTCCTCATGGGAGACCACTTGATTATTTTGATAAAGCTAGGTTGGAGACCTTGAGTAAAGATGATTGGGAGACTTTGAAGTCTCTCTGGAACACACATATGAATAATACATCCGTTGCTCAGCCAAGGCTTAATGGTAAAACATATTTACAATGGCTGTTTGACACGGGTGCGTCGCATCATATGACGGGTGAGGAAACTGCATTTGTAGAGTTTTAAGGAATATCTTATTGTCCTGTGAAAATACTGAATAGTGAATACGTTATGGCAATACGAGAAGAAACAGTTCTTGTAGGAAAATTATTTCTTAATAGTGTTTTATATGTTCCTGAAATATGATGCAATTTGATATCTGTTTCAAAATTAACCTAAGACAAAGTTCATATTTTGAAATTCACTGATCGTTTATGTGTTGTTTAGGACTGCACTTCGAGGATGCTGATTGAAGTGAGTGAAGAGCTTGGGGGGCTGTATGTTGCATGAGGGGAGCTTCTGGTCAGTGCTCATGGAGTCGTTGTAGTTAAGAATATGAGTTTGTTGCATAAAAGATTAGGACATCCCTCTATGCGGGTCATAGAAAAGCTCCCTACAATAGAAGGTAGTACCAAGATAAATAAAGAGGTTCATGAACCTTGTGATGTTTGTTTCTGAGCAAAACAAACTCGTATTCCTTTTTCTATTAGTGATAATAAAGTTGGTGATATCTTTGACTTAATTTATTGTAATTTGTGGGGAGCTTATCGAGAGGCTAGTTTTTGTGGTGCTACTTATTTTCTAACTATTGTTGATGACTGTTCTCATGGCGTATGAGTTTATTTGTTAAAGGGGAAACATGTGGTCCCATATGTGGTTAAGAATTTTTTAGCTATGTCCAAGAGATAATTCAATAAACAAGTCAAAATTATACGCAGTGACAATGGTACAGAATTTACTTATTTAGGTGATTATTTTAAGGAACATGGGATTATTCATCAAACCTCTATGGTTAAGACACCTTAACAAAATGGAAGAGTTGAGAGGAAACATCGACACATTTTGAATGTTGGTAGGGCGCTCCGTTTTCAGGCTAACTTGCCTATTCAATTTTGGGGAGAATGCATTCTTACTATAGGATATTTAATTAATCATACTCCATCATCAATTTTGGGTGGAAAAACTCTATATGAAATTTTGTTTGGAAGCTCTCCATCTATTTCTCATCTTAGGGTATTTGGTTGCCTATGCTATGCTAAAAACATTAATCGGGAAAAAGATAAGTTTGCAAGTCAAAGTCACAGGTGTGTATTCATGGGTTATCCTTATGGTAAAAAGGGGTAGAGGGTGTATGATTTAAATAGGAAAGTTTGCTTTGAAAGTCGAGATGTGGAGTTTGTTGAACACATGTTTCCTTTTGCCCATACGGATTCTGCCAAGCAGGTAACACCAGATTCCTTGCCTGCTGTTATTGAGTCTACTATATTAGAAGACGTGCCTGAGATTGAGGCACCTCCGCCATCCTCTGAATATGATGGATAGTCCATGGAAGAGGGTGTGATAGTAGATGGGGTCGTACCAGTACCAGAAGTTGCAAAGGTTACGGGTGCAGCGGACGATCTTTGATGCGGCAAATGGGCGCGACAGCCTTCAGTTCGTTTGCATGACTATGTGTTGCATACAGTTGCCCTCAGTCCCTCAAGCTCTCATTCCTTTTCCTTGGCATCCTCAGGTATGCCCTACCCCATCACAAACTATATGAATTGTACTAAATTTTCCTTATCGCATTGTCGATTCGTGGCTACAGTAACTATAGGGATTGAACCAACTAGTTTTAAAGATGCCATATAACATTCATGTTGGCGTGAGGCAATGAAAAGGAGGTTAAGGTACTAGAGGATAATGAGACATGGACAATTGCTACTTTACCTAAGTAAAAGAAGGCTTTTGGTAGTAAATGAGTCTACAAAAACAAGTATCATGCAGACGGAATCATCGAGCGATACAAGGCTCGTTTGGTTGTTTTCGAGAATCACCAGATCGAGGGCTTGGATTATAATGAGACATTCAAACCTACTGCAAAGATGGTCATGGTTTGTACCTTCTTAGCAGTAGCAGCGATGTGTGGGTGGGAATTGCATCAGATGGATGTGCACAATGCATTTTTGCATGATGATCTTGAGGAGGAAGTTTATATGCATTTTCCACCAGTCTTTACGACACCCAGAGCGGATAAAGTGTGTCATCTGCACAAGTTTCTCTACGGGCTGCAATAGGCACCGCGATGTTGGTTTGCCAAACTTGTTGCGACTCTGGTTCAATATGGATTTTAGCAATCTGACTCAGACTATTTTTTGTTCACATTTCGGTATGGCAAAGTTCAGTTGACCATTTTGGTCTACGTGGATGATTTGGTGATAGGTGGGACTGATAATGATGTCATTCAGGAATTTAAAACTTACTTGAATGCTTGTTTCCACATGAACGACCTTGGCAAATTGAAGTACTTCCTAGGTCTTGAAGTAGCGCGAAATTTGATTGAGATTTTCCTTTGTCAGAGAAAATATGCTCTCGATATTATTTCTAAAACCGGTTTATTAGGTGCTAAACCTGCTAGCACACCAATGGAGCAAAATCATCACCTCGCTTTGGCTAAGGATACGTCTCTTCCTGATCCCATGTCTTATCGGCGTCTTATTAATTGTCTTATCTACCTGACAATTACTCAACTTGAGTTGTCTTATTATATGCATATCTTAGTACAATTTATGCAGGAGCCACGACATAGTCATTGGGAGGTAGCTCTTCGGGTTGTTCGTTTCTTAAAACTTCATCCTAGGCAAGGTCTTCTGCTCCGCTCTGATTCCTCTTTTCATCTTACGGCTTATTATGATGTGGATTGGGCGAGTTGTCCTTTGACTCGACGTTCTTTGACAGTATATTTTGTCTTTCTTGGGGACTCTCTAATTTCCTAAAAAATGAAAAAACAGCATACTGTATCTCGATCTTCGGCTAAGGCAGAATATCGATCTTTAGCCTCTACGACTTGTGAATTGAAATGACTTAAGGGTTTGTTAGTTTTTCTTGGCATCCCTCATTCATCTCTTATGCGGATTTATTGTGATAGCCAATCAGCTTTTTACCTTGCTCATAATCCTTGTTTCATGAACGCACTAAGCACATCGAGGTTGATTGTCGCTTTGTTCGTGATGAGATTCATCGTGGTATCATTCTTCCTCAATCTGTATCCTCATCTCACCAACTAGCTGATATCCTTATCAAAGTTCTTGGCAAATATTCGTTTGATGTCATTCTTTGCAAGTTGGGCATTTTTGATCTGCATACTCCAACTTGAAGGGGGTATTAGGGTGAATATTTAGTGACTGAAGTTTCGGCTATCTTGTATATGTTAGTATATATTTATATTTAGTAATTAGGTAAATTGGAACTAAAGTTATGAAATTTTGGGGTGTATATTGTATTTATATAACATAGTAAGTTGCAATGAAAGGGAGGCCACGAAAACTTTTCCCAAATTCTTTTCCCTTTTTCTTCTCGGTTTCACAGTATGTTAATCATTGGTATACTTTTAAATACATGGCGATAGAGTCAATTGAATTTTTAGTTTCAGTTCTATGGTCTGATCACATTCCCTACAAATTAAAAAAAAAAAAAAGAAAAACATTAGATTGGATCGATGGTTGGATCGAGAAACTAATGAACTGAGAATTAGTCTGCTTTGATATAATTTTAAAAAAAATGGATAAGACATTGAGCAAGAAAATCTTGCTCAATTTGGTTGCCCCAAACTGTTAATCCTGATGGTCGAAACGGTGAACTAGTAGTCTCTTGTTATTTCTTTTTTTTTTTTTTTCTGTTGCAAAAAGAAAAAAGGTATATCATTATATTATTTTATTATTGTTATATGACATAAAAATATTAATTATACTTTTTAAAAAATTGATCCACCGGTGACCTAGAAAATCAGACTTGAGTCTGAGTTCAATTCGATTCTAAAAACAATGATTGCTTTGTTGAGGATAATTTTTTAGATGAAATTATGTCAATTCAACAATGAAAATAAAATATGTGAGGGAAAGTACTGAACGTTATTGAAATATTTTGCCAAAACAATTCTCAATGTAATGGAGTTTTTTTTTTATTATTAATATGCTTATCTATTCTTTGTATTTGTGATAAATTCATTTTTTTTATTTATCTATTAATAATTAGTAAATATAAGAATTTCTTTTAGCTATCGGTTTGGAATCTCATTGGCTGCATTGTGAAAAACAAGTGGGAATCAGCCGCCAAAGAACCCATGCTGCTAACCCAAGGTTTGTTCAAAAAATTTTTTTTTTTTTTCACTAAAAGTGGAATTTCTCTTAATTATGAAATACAAGAGAGTTTAGAAAATTGTTAAAACATTGAAGAGCGCTTTAAATCAAAATAGAAAGAGCATTTAGAAAATTGTTAGGACATTGAATAACGTCATACATGAAATTCCAATAAATTTTATCATAAACATTTTTTGGGTGCACATATTTTCTCAAAACATCCCGTTTTTTCTTTGAATGTGATGCAACTTAAACAAAGTTATAACAAACGATATTGTTTACTATGTTTATTTTCAAATTTTTTTTAGCAAAAGAATGCTAGGCAATGCTTTCCACCACCGAACTGAACCAGTTGAACTAAACCAAACTTTTAGTTAATTGAATTGAATTTTATAATTGTTTAACCAAGTCAATGTAAACAATCAGTTACAATTTTTAATTTTTAAAAATTGCAATTAACTTAATTGAAACAAAGTGTTATTTTATGTGTATGAATTATAACTAATAGAATTATGTATAACATGTAAATGTTACTAAATTATAATTATATCTTAAATAATCACTTATTTATCTTTCACAATAATAATTAATTTTTTAAAAATAAATCAGAATCATAGTTTTTACCTCCAAATTAAAATTTTTATTTTTTTATTGAAATTAATTTTTAACCGGTTAACCCATTTGAAAAACATACTTGGTTAAACAAAAGTTTCAATTTGATTTTCCAAAAAACAGTTCCGTTAACCAATTTGTAAACTATACTTTTCTGATTGTTAATGTCCTTTTTTTTTTTTTATTTAGTAGCAGTGTAGTTTTATTTACAAGTATCCCACGAGAAAGAGGACATGCCCCCATAAAAAATAAATCTCAATCCTCTAACCATAGCACCAAAATTCTTTTTAACATGAGACAAACCGAGACAAAAGGCTGTATAATCAATCCCAAACCCCTGAATTCCACCTCCTAACATCCTCTTAACCATATAGACTGGCAAAAAATTGCAAAAAAGTTCCCCAAAACATGCACTCTTGGTGTGTATAATTATTTTACACATATTGTGTCACAATTTAAGTTTTTTTTTAATTTTTAAATTAATTGGTTTTAATATTTTGAATTTTAATTGCATTGATCTAGTTTTTGATATTTTATTATTTTGTGGATTTAAGTGATGAATTGAACTTCAAATGTGTTTTAAGGAAATAAAGGATTTAAACTAAAAAACCTCTCATATTTCAGTAATTTGGACACTATTTGGATTTTGGGTCATAACTAGAGTTATGAACCTGAAATTGAAGCATTCTTTAACTTTCTAGAAAGTTAAGATATAAGATTACAACTTTCATGAAGAGTCCAATTGAAAATTATCTTGTTTTGATATATTCAAAAATTGGCTATAAGTTAATGATATGAATTTGGATGGAAATTTGAATTACATTAAAAATCCTAAAAGATAGGGTTCGGAGCTAATCTTGTTAAGCATATGTGATGACCAAATTAAATTTTTGAGAAAAATATATATCGAAGGGAAAGTATCACAACGAAGGGATAGGTTCCAAGTGGTGGAGAAGTAGAACCAAATAGCGAGTAAAGGAGTCGGAAGCAGTAAAAACGGGAAACAAACGCGCAAGACTCATAAACTATTGACCTTTCCTCTTGTGTCTCTTCTTCCTCATTGTTTACTAATTAGGGTGTTTTGTGAATATTTAATTGTTTACTTATTTGTTTTGATGAATATGAGTGGTTAAAACTTTTATTTTAAGGTAAGGATATAGTCATTGAATTCTATTACAACTTAATATTCTAGTTGTTTTGAATGATTTTAATTAATTCAAATTGATACTTTTATTTTCATTAGTGTGAGTGATTGGTCATTATTTACATATTTAAGGTATTAAACAATGGAGTAGAAGTAAAAACTTAATACTAATTCGTAAAAATATTAAACCTAAATTGAGTAATTTAAAAATAAATTCGCATCTTTGCAATTATTATTAATAATTCCATAAATCTTAAAGAATTCTTATTAGTTTTTATAATCATAAAAGTAGATATAAGATTAATATGAGTATAGTTGTTAAGTTTTGAAAGAGATTATCATATACCTTAGGGAATTCGGTCATTGTTATTAACAAATTTAATTCTAACAACTAAATGCTAAGTTTGTTATTGGTATTTAGTTGGTAAAATTTGAGTCTTAGATCTCTTGTTTACCGATTTTCAAATTACATTTTAAAATTGATTGTTAATTTCAAAATTAGATGAATCCCTCTTTATTTTTATAATATAGGAAATTTGCGTAATTTAGTATTTGTGTTTCCTCCTTGTAGGATTGATATTTAGATTCACATTCACTTTACTACTTGAATGTCTCATATACTTGTGGTGAATGTTAAGGCAATCAACCATACATTGTAACCTTTAATGAATCTTAAAATTTCAAATTTAGAGTCTGCAACAAGCCTTATGAAGTCCTTATATGTCGTTTCCTTGGAATACCCTAACCCTAATCAATAATATGCATCTTTTAAGCATCTTTCCTCATAGCCTAATCTCATACTTTAAGAATTATAGCCCATGAGAATGTTAACAACAATTAGGCCATAATGGTTTAAAATTGGTCTTATAAGCATAATTTATCCCAACTAAATCCACAAACTTGATGCCTTATTCTTGCCCTCTAGACCACAACATATAATCCTAAACTTTGTAAAACCTAAATGAAATTTTCCTCTTGCTTTAATAACTAGCTACTTGTATCCTTATCATATTCACACTTTATCAATTCACCCCCTTTTCTATAGTGACCAAGGAAACCTATTAACAATTCCAACATTAATGGTTGGATTATTACCAATGATGGATTCTAAATCCCTAGAGACTTTTATCATCCTTTTTTTTTTTTTATTCTATCTCAATCTTATAAACATTAATTGTTGGTATATGCCTTAGTAGTTAATAATTTGGTTGCTATTATGCCTTGATCACTAAGGTATCTCATATAAGAATTATTATACTTAAGATTACCATGATATTCCATATAAAAATTATTATGCATTGATTTGACCTTTGAGTTGTCCTAATCAATAATCACTTATATCATTATACATGATATAATATATGAAGATAGTTAAGTGATTAATAAAGGACTAATCACACTAAAATAATTCTTGAGGCATTAAGTTTGGTGCTACCTTGAGGCATGATGTTGCCTTTTGGTAGCAAGTTGTTGCCTATTAGGTAGCATGTTTAGGTTGTATGAGTGTCATGCAATTTATGTAGGAAAGAAAGCTTATTATTGTGTCCCATTACAAAAGTCAATTGTATTGTGTTTTGGTTTGTCTCTTCATGTCATTAGATTGTATAAGAATTGTTCAAAAAATTTTAGAGCTATTTGAAATTTGTTAATTCAAATTGATTGAATTATTTTATTTAAGATTATTAAATTTTCAATTGAATTGGATTTTCTTAAATTAGAAGATTTTGGTTTTATTCTTAAAAAGGAAAATTTCTTATTTTAGAAATAAAATATCCTAATTTCAATTAGATTCTATAATTAGGAAAAAATTTTCTATTTAATTCCCTTATGGAAAATTTTCTCCCAAGAGATTATGAAATTAATTATAACATTGATACCTAATTTGATTAGGATTATTATTTAAGATAAGAATCATTAAATTAATTTAATAATTCTAATTGTTAGAATCATTATTTTAAATTGTATATAGGATCAATAATTAGAATTAAGCATATGTTTTCCTATTTGTGCTCATAACTTGATTATAATGGCATGATGGATGGTTCTAGCCTTAATAAACCAAATGATTATGTTTATGGTTAAATGGATATTTTATTTTCGATGTATTACGACTATGTTCTTAGCCTTTCTTTAAATCTCTAATTGCAAATTTTTCCTCATCTAAACTCTCTTTAAATGAAACTTAAGGTTTCTTTTTTAATTATGTAAAAGTTATTTAATTAGAAAATTTTGGATTGAGATAGAAAATTTATTTATAATCATATAGATCGAGATGAAGGCACTAACAAAAGGCATCGAAAGTATGTTGCAAGTAAAAAAACTTTAGAAAACCATGTTATTATCCCCTAGAATTTGACCACCTAACTTTCTTTTATGGTTTGAGAAAGTTAACTTAATAAAATGCATAATTATCCATATTGGAATGTCATACTAGTATTATATATTATATATGTGATAAAAATTATAATTATATTACCAATGCATGAAATCAACATTAATTAACAAAACATCTCAAATTAAACATAAAGTACACATTAAGAACACGAGACTTCCATGATTACATAATAAAATTAGATTTCTATATAAGTATTAATTTGTTAAGTCATTCAAAATCATTTTAACCTGAATATATTTAATACCATGATTTATTAACCCTACTTAATTAAATTTATATAATTTAGATGAGTCATTAATGATCATGTAAATTTAAAGGTAATAATTAGGTGAAGCATATATGATATGGTCTAATAAGGAGTTATAACCTAATTAATTTATAAATCACATGAGACGTGATTAGTAAACTGTGTTATATTTTATTTAATTTGTTAAGTTACTTAAAGTGAAATAAATAAAATAGGATCTTAGCCCACTAAAAAATCTATTAGAATTTTTCAAGTTAATAGTAAGGATGAGTAAAATAGTAGGAGTAACTAAAATAAATGATTAAAGATTTAATCTATTTTGGTATGCATGCATATAACTTATAGTTGCTTTTTTTTTTTGAATACATAGGTTGCTAGAAAAATAAGTAATAACATATCCTTAAATAACATAATTAATGCTAAAAAACTTATTGTACCAATTTTTTTAGACTAGTTTAGAAAATAAGAATTATTCTCAAGCAAGCAATGAAATTGTATGTCTTAGATGATTATCTTTATGTTGATTATATGCCTCTATTTATTCCTCGTCAACATAAACAAAGAAGGTAATAAAGTCTAGAGATGATGTCAAGAAAGGTAATAGTAAAGGCACATACCTTTAGTATGGCAAAGAAAGTCAATAGAAGTGGAACTTCAAGGAGTTCATTGCAAGCATGAAGGATAAGAAGTTCAAGGAAACTTCTAGTTTAGGTATGTTTATGTTTGAGATTAATCTATCTACTTCTAAGTATTCATCTTAGGTGTTAGTTATTGGATATAATTCTCATATGTATGGAAATGAGTAGCAATTAAAGAGTAATAGGTCATTGTAGAAAGGTAAGATGGATTTACGAGTTGCAAATGGAGTAAGAGTTACTACATTAGATATTTGAACTTATTATTACCTTTTCCTTTGGGTTTAGTATTAGAACTTAATAATTATTATTATGTTTATGTACTTTCTAAAAACATCATTTTCATTTTATACTTAGGATTAAATGGATTATATTTTAATTTTAAGGATAAAGGTTATTTCATTTATATGAATAATGTTTACTATGGTTCTAAACCTTATTCAAATAGTTTGCATGTGTTTAATATAGATAGGGTCATTCTCAACATAAACAATAAAAAGCTAAAAATGGATAATCAAGTGCATCTTTTGTATGGTTCATATCAATGAAATAAGAGTCACCAAGTTACTTAATTGTGGTTATTTGAATCTATTTAATTATGAATCATACAAAACATGTAAATCTTCTTTATTAAGTAAGATGACTAAGTCTCCTTTTAAAGGAAAAGAAAAACATTCCAATGAATTTTTAGGACTAATATGTTTAGATGTATGTGGTCCAATGACAATTCATACAAAAGGTAGTTTCTCTTATTTCATTACATTCATTGATAATCATTCTAAATATGGTTATATGTATGTAATGAAATATAAATCTAAATCATTTAAAAAGTTCAAAGAATTAAGAAATGAAGTAAAGAAACAACTAGGAAAATATTTAAACACTTCAATTAGATTGAGGCAATGAATACATAGACTAGGAGTTCTATAATAATCCAAAAGATAATAAGACTCTTTCATAAAGGACTTTTTATGAAACCCCAAAACATAATGGTGCTTTAAAATGCAAAAATTAGACCTTATTGGATATGGCTTGTTTCGTGATGACTCATATTGATATTCTTTCTTTGTAGGGTTGTGCCCTTGAAAATATTGCTTACCTTCTAAATAGAGTTCTTTCCAAACTTATTGACATGACTCTATATAAGATATAGAATAGTAAGAGACCAAATATGTCATATTTGAAGATTTAAGGATATGAGACTTATATGAAGTGTGAAATATTTAAAAAGCTAAGGTTTAAGTCAAAATAATGCAAATTTATTGAATATTTAAAGAAAATTATTTGAACTACTTTTTCCACTTAGTTAAGCAAAAGTGTTTGTCTTAGAGTGTGCTACCTTTCTAGAGAGAGAATTAATTTTCCAAGGAGAAACAAGAGTAAAATAGATTTTTAAGAGGTTTGAGACTCATAAGAATGCATTTAATTGGAATCTAAGCCAGAGGATGATATGATGATTGCATAAGCCGATGCTTAAGTAATATCTGAACTCTACAAAAAGATTATGGTATCTTAAACTCCTAAATGATATCAGTTACTCATTAAGAAGAAGAGTGATAGGTTGAGCCCATTAGTTATAATGAGTAAATATTTCATATTAACTCATTTAAATGATTGGTTACAATAAAGTCTAAAACGGATTCTATGTACACTAACCAAGTCTAGACCTTAGTTGATCCATTCAAAGGGATTAAACCCAAAAGGTGCAAGTGAGTCTTTAAGAAAAAGACTAACATAGATGGAAACATATAGACTTATAAAGCAAGACTAGCTAAAGGTTACAAATAAAGGTAAAGAGATGACTTTAATAAAACCTTTTCACTTGTAATTATACTTAAATCTATTCAGATACTTTTGGCCATTTTAGTATACCATGATTAAGATTTGAAAAATGGATATCAAAATAGCATTCCTTAATAGGAATTTGTTTGAGAATATGTAAATGACACAACTTAAGGATTTTGTATCTAAATAGAATGCCAACAAGGTATACAAGCTATAGAAGTCTGTTTATGGACTTAAGCAAGCCTAAAGGAGTTAAAATATCCATTTTGATGAGATAATCAAAGAGTTTGATTTCATTTAAAACATTGATGAAACTTGTGTTTACAAAAAGGTTAGTAGGAGTGCAATCGCTTTCTTGGTTTTATATATAAATTTCATATTACTAATAAAAAATGACATATTGATGCTCCAATATATTGAGGTTAGTTGTCTAAGAACTTCTTTATGAAAGAAAAAGGAGAATTAAGCAATATTATAGGAATAAAAATCTATAAAGATATATTTATGAGGTTGTTTGATTTTTCTTAGTCAGCATACATAGACAAGGTGCTAAAGTGGTTTAACATGGAGGGATCTAAGAAAGGATTCCTGCTTATGTCACATGGTGTGTAACTCTTTGAGGATATATGTCCTAAGACTCAAGAAGAAAGGGATATGATGCATAAGATCCCTTATGCATCAATTATAAGGTTCATCATATATGTGATGCTATGTATGAGACCCAACGTCTCTTGTGCTTTAAGCATAACAAGTAACTATCATGTTAATCTGGGTAAATGTCACTAAATTGTAATTAAGAACATCCTTTAAGTACTTGAGAAGAACATAGGATGTCTTTTTGGCCTATGAAGGAGGTGTTTTCAAGGTTCAGGAGATATTCAAATACAAGCTTTTAATCTAATAAGGCTAGTACAACCAATTGGAAGAGTTCTAAATAAGAGACAATCGTAGATTCTATGTCTAAAGTTAAATACATTACTATATCTGAGATAGTAAAAAAAGCAGCTTAGATCAAAAAGTTTATCACTAAACTTGGTATGGTTCCTAATATTATTAAGTTAGTAGTGATGTATTATGACAATAATAGAGCCATTGCTTAAGCAAAGGTATTAAGGTTTCATCAATGATTTAAACAGGTATTTAACTGATTTCATCTTATTAAAGAGATTATTAAGAGGAAAGATATAAAGATAAAACAAGTTTCCACTAAAAAAAAAATGATAAATTCTCTTATTAAGTCACTGTCCTAATAGGAACATGATTGTCATATGGGCTATTGTGGTCTTAGATGCATAGGTAAGTGGCTATAGTGTAAGTAGGAGATTGTTAGTAAATGCTTTAATAACTAATGAGTTGGTTGTTATTTATACATATATTGGATATTTAATGTATACATTTTATTAATATAAGCATTTTTTATTGTTAATATTGTTTATATGAATCATATTATTATAAGTAAACTCCAAAAATAAAATTCATGTGAAAATATCCTTTACAAAGGTAATTATAATTATAAGATATTTACTCCATTAAATTATTATTTTTAAATATTTTTAATTGATATATTATTGAAATTAGAATTAATATATATATTCAAGAAAGCACTTAATCTCATATATCAAAGTATAAGGATACTTAAACAAACATGCGGTGATTGCTAAATGAGCAAGCTCACAAAATTAGCTCACTATAAGAATTCTTAAATGGAATATAACTTATATGTATGTGAAATTACTTATGTCACAAACTTGAGATTGCCGAGGTATCTTATATAAGAATTAGCATGCTTTGATTTGACTTTTAAGTTTTCTCAATCAAGGATCGCTTCTAAGAGTTTACATTAAGCATAATATAAACCATATGGAGATGGTTGAGTAATTAATAAAAGATTCATCGCTTTAAAGTAATTATGGGAGAATGTTCCACTATTCTCAATGGATATTAATTCAAAAAATCCTTTAGTTAAGATGCAATGAGTATTCATAAAAAATTATAATTTCATTCATGAAATCAATGATTTATATTTAAAAGTGAAAATAATTGGATAAAATAAAATAAGCATAACTAATCTCATACTTTATATCTAATTAGAATATTAGTATGATGAAAAAATTGAATTATACTAAAAGATTGTGCACTAAAAGGATATGTCAAACCACCTTTTGATAGTTTTAACATTTTGGCATTCATAACATATTGTTAGATATCAATCATGATCTATGAATATTAATTAAATAATTAATGAATTAATGATAAATTAAATAAGTTTAATTTGTCTAATATTTTGTGATTATAATTCATATTAATTGTTAATATTTTGGATCCTATTGGTTTACGCACATAAGAACAATTGTAGAAATATAAAATAAAGATCAAATTTAACTTGATTAAAAGGTTTGAAAACATGTAGGGTGAAATATGAGATATTGAAAATATGAAGACTAAAGCTCAATTTATAATAATTGACGTGTCTAATTAGAGTTCAAGAATCAAAATTTGTATAAATATTAATCTAATTTGGCTAGTCAAAAGACAGTAAAATTAAGACAATAATATTTTCTTTTAACTCCTTTCTCTCTAAAAGAGTTGAGAAAGTTGTTTCTAATTGTTTGTGTGGATCACTATTAAAGCCTAAAAATTTAAATAGTGGTGATTTTTGACCACTCATCAAAAAAACTAAAAAGAGAATCGTGAGCATCTCAGGTAATGATTTTATCTTTTAAGTTATTTTTGTAATCATACTTTTGTTGCGTATTTATTCCATAAATAGTTTTAAGATTCCTAACATTACTAGTAAGTAGCTTTAACTTGACATAAAATGACGATTCTCAATGCTGGCTTCTATTTGATCATACTACCATCTCTTGTCTATCATCGTGATCCTCTCAAAGACCTCTATGCTAGATCCAATTGGAGTGAGACCCATTAGTTTACCTACTTCTAGAATTCTCTCAGTCTCTTTGATTATGGCTTCGTTCGTATTGTAAAAATTTCCTTCCATTAGGGGGATATCCTCGCTCAAAATTTCCTTCTGTCACCTCTCGATTTTTATCTTTTTGTTGCCTTGTGCCAAAAGTGCGTCAACCCATACCCTTGCTGAACTCTGTTTGCCTAGAGGCCGCAAAAGCTGACATAATTCGAGTAACTTAACTTAATTTGTCTCTACTCGACTTGATCGAACCTACTTTGACTAAACAAAGCAATGATATGTAATTTGTCTCCACTCAAAATCGAAATAATTTAAAATTTAAATAATTTGTACGTGAAACTACTGAAACTAGGATAACCCACATTCCAAACAACCTAAAATCCGGTAACATGAACCCAAGATGACTCGAGAACTAAATCAAAGAAACCTAAAACCTTTTTTTTTAATTTATGTACAGTATATAGTTCATGTAATTTTCTCAAATGAAGTTTAGCATCTGCTAGTGTTTTGATCTACATATTAACGCATTGAATTTGGTAGCATAAGCATTGAATTTTGTAATATATGTACTGAATTTCATACTTACATGGCAGGATAAAACTTAATTCACAGGTCAAAGTTTGGACATAACTAATAAATTTTTTTTTTTTTTGAAAAAAAATCCAATACATGTGTCGAAATTTAGTATATAAATTAATACAGATGCAGATCATCCTTTTTGTCGTTAAAAAAAATAATATATTGTTCTTCATAAACTCCTTAGAGTTATAGCAATGTCTCGCACTCAGGGCAGAAATTAGATGAACGAACACAGAGCCACTAGGCTCTGTAGTAATCTTCGCACTCCCGTAGTAAATTGTCCTTTTTTTTTCTCCATGAACCGACGAGCCATAGGCTCCGCATCATAACTTTTTACATGAACAGCCAACGGCCATTGAAACCGCACCGGAACTCTCAGTCCTAAACACTCACGAAACAAATAAACATAGAGATGAATTTGTTTTCAATCAGCCCAAAAGCAGATTGAGTTCAAATTTACATCACTGACTTCCTGTTCTTTCAAATACCACCCAAAAGCAGATCATTTCGGGCCTAACGATCGATGCTCGTGTTGGTTTTTCAGTTTGTGGGTACGAATATTTTTGAGGAGTGCTGCTTTAGTTTTAATGACAACAAGAGCGCAGCTTATCTCGACCCAATCTACTTCAACTGAAAACACCATGACTTGTAATGTGACTCGACTGAAAATTAAAATAATATAAAATCTAAATAACCAAAAATTGAAATAACTTAAATTTGAAATCACTCGAAATTCAAACTTGAATAATTCAAAGTTTATAATAAGTTAAGTCAATTTAAACTAAATTTGGTTCAAAATTTTAATTTATTTTAATAAAAATTAAAATTTTTAGATATTTCTTAATACAAATTATCTTTTTATTTAATATATTTTTATTTATAGATCATAATTACTTTGAAAATTATTTTCTTTATATTTGAATTAACATACACACTAGTTTAAATATATCAAATATCAATTATTTTATTTAAAATTTTTTAATGATAAATATGAAATAAGGTTTAAAATTATTATTGTTATTATTATTATAAACAAAATAAATTTATAAAATTACTTTTTAAGGTATGCATGCATATAATTATCATATTTTAAAAATAAAATATTTTTACTTATTTTTTAAGTTTAGATTTTTTCTTTTATTCTCAATATATTATTTTTTTCTTTGAAAAAAAAGTTGCCCCACTATTTAATTTTTTATTTATACAAAAATAATAATTTATTTTTATTTGAAATTATTTCTTGATTTTTATTGAAAATAAAAAAAAATTATTATATTAGTTTAATAACGGAGGAGAAAATCCTTCCTAAATAAAAGTGATAAAAATTGAATTAAAATAAATAATTTGATTTAACTAATTTGAAATTGAATTTGATTCAATCTATATTAATTGAAAAAAAATATATATTTTTTAAATTTAATTTGACTCCAAGTGAAATAATATGTATCTAAATTAAATTAAAAGTCAAATAATTTAAAATTTTAAAATTAAAATAGTTTAAAATTTAAAATAATCCAACTCAAAATCACTCTAACCGCACACCTTGGCCGC
The DNA here is from genome assembly GCA_019804595.1 of Bruguiera parviflora. NCBI lineage: Eukaryota > Viridiplantae > Streptophyta > Magnoliopsida > Malpighiales > Rhizophoraceae > Bruguiera > Bruguiera parviflora. The sequence continues at coordinate 6,734,413 of CM034047.1, forward strand.
CGCCACCACCGGGAGCTGGAATGGGCCACCCATCTGCATCCTTTCTTTGGGACATTCTTGTTACATTCTTTTTATTTTGTTTTTTTTTTCCTTTTTTATTCTAATGATTTTAATTATATAACTCTAATTTTGTGGAATTAGTGTTTTTTGTATCTAATTAAATATATTCAGAGATTCTGAGTGGAAATGACAGGATGATCACATTTCTGGGTAAAAGCAATTATTTATTTTTCAACTGTAAACTTATATATATATATATATATATATATTAGAAATAAAGAGAAACTTCATTTCTTTGCAAAAAAAAGAAAAAAAAAAAAAGAAAGCATTATCTTTTGCTCCAATGTTTGGGAAATGGAAATAATTGTGGTTATATTATAATTTGAATTTTTTTAATTTTTATTCCCATACTTAGCTGACCTTACGCTGAACCTGAACCGGAGAGAGAGAGAGAGAGAGAGCGTGTCAGGCGAGGAGAGAACGGGTGAGTCAACGGGGAAATGACAGTCAAATTTTACACGTCAACATCTTGCGCTGACTAATAGACGTACACTGCCTTTTTTTTTTTTTGAAGGAATTTGAACAAAAAGTGAAAGATTCGGAAGAAAAAAGAAAATTATCAAATTAGTGAGAGGAATTTAGAAAAAAAAAAAAAACTGTAATTATTTATATATAAAAATATTTTAGTTACATTCAATTATTATAATAATAGTAATAATAATAATATTATTATTATTATTATTAAATTAAAATTTTATTGATAATTATTTAATAAAATATAATTTTAAATAATATATTAGTAATTTTTATTTTTTTTAGTATACTACAAGTATATTTCCCTCATTTTGCATTTCAAAACCCAGCCCCATATGCGTGTGTGTGTGTGTGTGTGTGTGTGTGTGTGTGTGTGTGTGTGCGCGTGCGAGTGTCCTCTCCATTACAGTGCACAGGCGAGTTGGAGTAGCTGCACACCTCGGCTTCTTGCAAACGAGAAGAGAAAAATCTCAGCGTCTGCGGAGGGCCAAGCCATCTCGTCTCTTCTCTAATCTGTCGACGACGTATTCAGCACCGAAAGGTATGCATTGGACGATTCCCTCTGTATCTGTTTTTGATTCGATATGTTTTGGTTGATAATTCTCTGTGTCTGTCTGGACCGCATGATTTTGATTTCCGCTCATGATCTGATCCTTTTTTTTGTTTTTTGTTTTTTGTTTTTGTTTTGTTTTGGGACATTGATGGATCTCAGGATCTCTCTTTACTCTGCTTGGTCTTGATTTCTTGACTATCCTTTTTTTTTTTTAGGTATTATTATTATTATTATTATTATTATTATTATTGAATTCGTTCACCTGACCTATGTTTCGTTAAAAGGTGAAAGTAAAAGCGAAATTATTTTGTGAAGTCTCGTCTCAGCTTCGGCTCTCTAATTAGATCGCCGAAATTATCAAAAGTTAGGCAAAATATGGAGTGGAGAGAATCGTTTTTTTGACTTGTTCCCCACTTTATTTTGTTTTGGCATAGTTTAATGATTATGATTGAACGAGTTAGATCTTACGGATGGCGCCATAGATAGATAGGTTTATAGAAAGATTGCTGTTTGGATGAAGTGGCTAAAGGGGTTTTAAGTACTAAAAATAATAATGTGAAAGTAATCGGCGAGCTTGCTGCTTCTTAGAATATGCGCCTTTGAGCCTCAACTCAACTAATTGGTGAATCTTGGTATCTCGGAGAGAAGCTCTCCATTCGTGCTCACTTCCTTCTTTTGTGCGTAGGTTTGTAGAAAATGGCTGACACTGAGGATATTCAACCACTTGTTTGCGACAATGGAACTGGAATGGTGAAGGTGGGTCATTTTCTACATGTTGGAAAACTCGGTGGGTCATTTTCTACATGTTGGAAAACTCGGTGGGTCATTTTCTACTGATATTTATGCACTTCCATGTATTTTGACTGTTCAGGCTGGATTTGCTGGTGATGATGCTCCGCGGGCAGTGTTCCCCAGTATTGTGGGCAGACCGCGACACACTGGGGTCATGGTTGGAATGGGTCAAAAGGATGCCTATGTAGGTGATGAAGCACAATCTAAGAGAGGTATTTTGACTTTGAAATACCCTATTGAACATGGTATAGTTAGCAATTGGGACGACATGGAAAAGATCTGGCATCACACGTTCTACAATGAGCTTCGTGTTGCTCCTGAGGAACATCCAGTGCTTCTGACCGAGGCTCCTCTTAACCCTAAGGCAAACAGGGAGAAGATGACTCAGATCATGTTTGAGACCTTCAATGTGCCAGCAATGTATGTTGCCATTCAGGCTGTTCTCTCCCTTTACGCTAGTGGTCGTACAACAGGTGTGTTCAATTAATCTCCAAATTTTTATGTCAATTACATTGATTCTGTCATGATTTGGGTTGGGTGCTAAAAGCTTCTCATGAGCCAGGTATTGTGCTGGATTCGGGTGATGGTGTGAGTCACACAGTGCCAATCTATGAAGGCTATGCTCTCCCACATGCTATCCTGCGTCTGGATCTTGCTGGCCGTGATCTCACCGATGCTTTGATGAAGATTCTCACTGAGAGAGGATACATGTACACCACCACTGCTGAACGGGAAATTGTCCGCGATATGAAGGAGAAGCTTGCATATGTTGCTCTGGATTATGAGCAGGAACTTGAGACAGCCAAGAGCAGTTCCTCCATTGAGAAGAACTATGAGCTACCTGACGGCCAGCTCATCACCATTGGAGCTGAGAGATTCCGTTGCCCAGAAGTCCTCTTTCAGCCTTCTCTCATTGGAATGGAAGCTGCTGGCATCCATGAGACCACTTATAACTCTATCATGAAGTGTGATGTGGATATCAGAAAGGATCTGTACGGTAACATTGTACTTAGTGGTGGTTCCACCATGTTCCCTGGCATTGCAGACCGTATGAGCAAGGAGATCACTGCTCTTGCTCCAACCAGCATGAAGATTAAGGTGGTGGCACCACCAGAAAGAAAGTACAGTGTTTGGATTGGAGGGTCTATCCTTGCCTCCCTCAGCACTTTCCAGCAGGTAGAATTAATCCTTAACATAATTTTAGTGTCACTCGTGTTGCAGGATAATAACATGTGACATGTTTTGGTTTGTTGTATCAGATGTGGATTTCCAAGGGTGAGTATGATGAGTCTGGTCCATCAATCGTCCACAGGAAGTGCTTCTAAGTTCTTAATCTGGTTTGATTGTGAGTTCTTTTTGGGTGTCATTGGCTTTTTCGTGTAAAAGTGTCCTGTGAATGCAAGGATGGTTGATGTGGAGAAAGTGTTGAAGCGAGGTCACACTATTGGAGAGCCTATTGGAATCTTTTGTATGAAATTTATGCCCAACCATTACGATTTATGTTGTTATGGCTGGCTCAATCATGTCTCTTTAGTGGGTTAATTTGTAGCTGGAGAGTGCTCGCGCTGCATTTTCTGTATTTGTCTTTTCTTTTATGGATTTCGTTCCACCCGAGATCATTGGTTTTAATAGGTTTTGTAGACATTTTATGTTAGTGCCAGTTTGTGGTCGTAAGCATATGTAAAAGTATGCTTTGTTTTAAAGTATGTTTGCTATGGGCTTGCAAGATGGCATACTCAAATCTTCATTATTTTAACAAGGTAAAAACACACAGTACACACGCCCAATTAACTCAAGTCAACTCACCAAAACATCCTAAGAACAGGTCCTTAACAAAAAACCTCGTACCTCGTTCCTATTAAAATCTTCAGTGAATATTGATACCTAAAATATGCTTAGGAAAAACCCAAATTGAGCTAGTGAACAAAAAGGTAGTGTCATAACTCCTAGTATTACCATTCTACTTTCGGCAAGTGAACCTATCAAATGTATTCGTTTGGGCCTCTAAACTTCTATTATGCTTCACGTGCATGTCGTTTCTTATTTTTATAAACATGAAGTTTCAATTTACGTAATTTAATCGTTACGTAACTATTAGGGGAAACTAATCTCATTGATGCCGTTTGTCCACTGAAGACAATGACAAGAGTAACAACGGCCAAACTTTAATGTCAAAATATAGAAATTTCGTGATTAAATATATGAATTTTTTTATTATTTTATTTTATTATATATTAAGTTAAATATAAAGTTTAATTATTTTAAATTCTTTTTAATTAAAAATTTTCAAGTTAATTTAAATTTTTTTTTTCTTCAAACCAATTACTCAGATTAAGTCACCACTTTTAATTAATATATTTGTTAGTTTACGTTGAATATATCTAAATCAACACAAAAGTTACTCTTTAATTTTATCTCTAATAGATGTTATGACTACTTTGATATATATCTTACTATTTCTTATTTGATTATTTTTAAGGTGACCACACATCCATCTAAATATCTATCATACTTTTTTTTTTTTAAGTATGTTGTTTTTGTATAGTCTAATATTCATTATCGTCGAGTATCGTTGACTTAATCATCATTTGGTAGAATTTGACCTTCACCTTAGTAAAAATTTTGCAATCACACAAAACTTTGGTGTCATGTCTCTATTGTACTCCTCCTGTCATCATCCTATAGAATATGTCATCCTTTATATTACCATCTTTCTATATAATAAAGCCCAAATAACAAAATTGGTAACATTGAAGAACATATGCATTCTCTAATTTGATAATTCACTTTATTGCACTCTTATAATTGCTAAAATTATAATGTATATGTTATATTTTTGTATGATTCAAAGTAAAACTTATAGATTCTAAGATATCTCTTTATATTGCTAATTTACTGTCTAATCTCTCTCTAGTCTCTTTTGTTAAGACCATATAATTAGTAAATAACACGTAGTGTGACACCACCTTAAATATGATTTTTTAAAACATTTGTAATTAGTAAAAATAGAATATAACTTAGAGTTAACGTTAATGTAAAGTAATTATAATTTAAAATTTTAATGAATCATCTCTTAATTTATTGTTCTCCTTTACTAAATTAATAATTAATGTGAGGATCATTTGACTCATCTCCTACCATATCATTTGCTTAAGAATTTAGTTGTAAGTTTTTTTTATGTCTATAAAAATCATATATAGATCTTACTTCTTTTTCTTAATAATTATGCATTAACTTTTTAAGGATGAAGATAGCTTTTGTAATTAATTTCTCTAGCATAGAACTAAATTGATTGTTTAAGATAGAAACAATAACTATAACCCTTTCTCATTATTTCATAGTGTGGCTTATTAGTTTGATGACTTGATAGTTAATGCAATAGTGAATGTTCCCCTTGTTTTTTTAAAAAAAAAAGATAAATATGCTTATCTTATACTTATTTGACATCTTTCCTTTGTTTAAAATTCTATCCAATAGCCTATTCAACCAAATAATTCATCTTTCTCCTAAGGCCTTCTAAGTCTCTCTTAACTCTTATCTTCCCTTAAACTACCCCTACTTTTGAAAGACAGATACATCTAAGTAAATCATCTATTTTCTAGAATTAATAAAACTTTTAAGATTAACTTAACTTTTCTTATTAAAGAGTTTGTCAAAATATGTTTTTCATCTTTCTTTAATCTCATCCCCTCTTACCATGACTTATTGTACATCATCTTTAATTTGAGTTAGTTTATAAATCTTATTCTCTCCTTCCTTGATTCCAAGTTTAGTATGCAAATTATTAAACACATTCACCTAAGTCATCGTAATAACTTTCTTTACCTTCTTTTCAACTAATTTGTATCTGTCACATGCAATACCATTTATACACTTACAAAGTTTTTTTTATAGCACTATCATTTTCTTTTAATGACATCTTAGACCTCTTAACCCTACTATTAAATTTCCTTTGCTAATGGACAATTTCCTTTGGCCAATCTTAAGGTCTCTGTTATTACTTACTAGTTGTCATCAAGGTTAATATATATATATAGAGTATTGAATTGATAACACTTCATATAAATAAGGTCAATTCACATGAAGTGTTATCAATTAGATAATTAAAACTTAAAAACACTAATAAGAATGAGGGGTAACATTCAATTCTAACTTAATTAAACAAAAAAAAAACTTATAAAAATACAAATTAACAAAATTTTAACTCTAGGTTCATTCATAACTATGATATTTGATACTTTCAATTATTTGCAATGTTGTCTTAATTCTGTTAGAACTATAAATCTTACATAACAATAAATTCTATTACTTGAAATCTCCCTTAGATATTCTCTAAGTAGAATAAGTTATCCACTTAGATTCTAACTCTTTTATCCAAAAAAAAAAAAAAAAAAAGCTTTCTAAAATTATAAACTAGCAGCTTTAAGAATTAGGAAAATAAATTAATTCAACTAATAATCATATAAATTTGGAATGTTTAACTTGTATTAAGTTATTCATAACAATAAGAAAAATACTTGTTTATAATCTCTTATTGTTAATTACTACTTAATGATTAAGAATAGGATAAATATGAGTCATAATCCTTAATTCTAACAATCAATCATTGTTTAATCAATTTAGTAAGGCTAAATGAATAAATTAAAATAATAATTATTTAATAATTTAATTATAATAACTTAAGCAATTTTGGTAAAAAGAAAATAGCCTAACAAAATAATCTAGTCCATTAAAATAACAATTATTTTGAATTTGTTAAAATTATTAAAAAAAATCCTAAGTACACATACTTTTTTTTAAAATAAAAAAAAAAACTTAGATTATTACTAAAGTTATGTCCATCTCCTATCCTCTTTTAGCAGTTATCTTAAAGAACATACATAGCAAATACAAGAAAATCCTAGGACATTTTAAAAAAAATATCCTAAATTCTTAAGCTTACAATAAACTTGTTTCCATAATTGTGATAGAATCCTTGTAATGAGTTTCTAGCTGATTCTTAAATAGATAGTTTAAATTAGAGTCCACCTTCTTCGTAAAAGTTGTAGTTCTCTTTTTAAGCTTTGTAATGCATCTAATCTTGCTCAAAACAAAGGTATAGAACCCCAGTTATGAGTTAGAAATTGAGACTAATTCAATCTAACTCATTATAAATTTTGCATCAACTTTTTAGCTATTTTTGAACCATTAAACAACTAATTTGAGCTTGGATGTCTCATAACAATTGTAGGCCTACATATAAACCTTAATTAAGGCTTTTGAATCATGTAATTTAGATGTCTAAAGTTCAAGTTATGCTCATTTAAATACTCAATACTTGGATAAGAATCTTACTTTGATTGAGATTTGAACTTTAATTTTCCACCCTATTTTTTAAGCAATGTCTCAATGCCAAAATAAACTCAAATTTAACTCACAATCCTAATTTGAAAATCTTGAAATGTCTACCACAACTTTACTGAAGGCCACTTTTCCAATTTAATCATTTAAATCATTGAAAAACCTTAAGTTAGCAACAAAGGTTAGAATGATTAAATGCTGAAATTTGGCCTACTAAAAGTATAAATTCTCAAAATTTACCCAAAACATACCAAAGTTACAAAATATATACAAATTAGCTTAAATAAGAATAAAACTTATTAAAAGCAACTAAATGCAAAAGGGAAATAAATAAATAAATTCTCACTCATCACTACCATTCGAATGTGATTTACCATTGTCAACTACATGGTATTGGCATTTGTATGAAGATCCTAATTGCCTTCCTTTAACATTAGATTTTACAATGTTAATTTTTGTTAATGGTTTTTATAGGTTCCACCATTTAGTCCTTAATTTATATGTCACTTTTCTCTATCATGTCTTAGATTTAATAAGGACATTTGAGACATCTAAGACATTTAAGACTACTAACTTGTGTTATGTAGTTAAAACCTCTTGTAGTATGACTTTATAGTTCTTAAACAAAATATGGTTTGTACATCTTACAAAGAAAAATATGATTAGGCTATTGTTGCACCTACTCTTAAAGGTAATCAAATGTGATTCCCCTTTTTATGAAAATAGTTACTAGGTAAAGTTAAGTCAATTAAAGACAAAGATAAACAAATTTAATTTAAATAAATCTTGTGAATACCATTTTTAATAATTTATTGACAAAATGCAACTCCAAAATCATACTAAAGTCTTATAAATTTACTAAAACTTAACAATATGATGAGTTGATCTTAATATTTAGAGTTACTAAACAAATAAATTTGCAACTTTGCATGTTTTAACAAATTTAATCCAATTTTTTAAAAATAATAATTAGATAATTTTAGATTTTTTTCACAACAAATTTAGCATATTATTAACTTTTATAAATGAATTTTGCTAAATTATTTAATGTGGCATGCTAATATGTACTAAAAAGAAAATATTAAAATTATTGATATGACATGTTATGTGACATTTAATTTAAAAATAAAAAATTAAATTAAAATTTAAAAATACAAACAATAAAATAAGTTATCTCTTTTTTTTTCTCTCTCTTTCCCATCCTTAACAAAGAAAGGTTACTTTTGAAGTTTGACCTTTTAGCACTCATGACACCATTTATTACTATTAGCTTCTCAACTCTCATATTAAACCTTACACACTTATATGTTAGTAAGCTAACTTACAAGGATTCTTTTTTGGGATATAAATTATTCTTTACTAAGGTAGATTTTTGATGTCTCATCATTTAGTCCTAAAACTTCAATCTTTGTGCCCTTTTTTTAATAAAAAGGCTTAAAGAAGTTTATAAAGCACCTTGTATTGTACCTAAGAATAAAATCAGGCTTACTAGCTTCCTTTATTAGGCCTAATGCTAGCCCTTTTAGGTTTAAAAGGGTCCTAGAGGTAGCCTTTTTTATCCTTTACATCAAGGGATGAGACCCAACCCATAGAACAGTGGATGCAATGCTTATTACATCCATGTTAGACCATACTTGTATGAGCTAACCTAAACATGTATATAAAGGTTATACTAACACTTGTTAAAGGTAATGATTAATTTCTCTTTACTTACCTATTTAAGAACTTTGATTCTCTATTAACTTAATCATTAAATTATTAACACTAGAGTTTATCTATGATATTTAGTTGTGTGCTCTTTTGTAAGACCTACCTAGGACTCAACCACCAGACCTTTATATTGGTTTGACCTAACACCATCTTAACACATCTGATTTAGTGAGCACCCTTTATCAATTAGAGTCATTTGTTAGAACAACATGCTAAGTGTCCTTTCCAATCACTCTTTATTTAAGGGTATAACTTAGTAAAATCATATGAAGAATAAGAGTTCTTAAATGTCCTTAGATTATGTATTGTAAATGACTCTTTAAAATCTAACAACCTTTGTGTTACTAAACTTTTTCAATAGATAATTCACTTTAGAGGTGGCATAACCATCTAACATATGACCAACAATACAATTAGCCCTAAATATAGTGGTTAGCCAAGACTACCTTAACCTATTCATTAGGCATGCTGACTTGTTAGCTACTACGTTAATAGTATTTTTGATAACTAAAACACACTTCCTTTTATTGGTAACTCCTTCCAATTTGACAAACTTGACAAAAAAAGGCCCCCCTAATTGAAATTCCTAGAGAAACCCTGTGAATGGCTCCACCTTATCCATTGAACACGTAACTTATATTAATAGTAGTTGGAAAAGTTCAAGGTTACCACTTACTTTTAAGGGTGGTGGAGACAACTTCCCATAAAGAGACACAAAAAGGAGGTTAACCTTTCTAAAAGATAAGATTTACAATTTGACATCCCTTGTGGCCTCTCAAAATAATAAAATACATTTAGAGAGTCCATTCTTAGCCTTAAGTTAGGATTGAGCTACTTGGCAGTTCGAACCTTTAAGGGCAATGGATGCATCACTATTAGGTTGTTATGAGTTACTTCTAGTGTAACTTAAGCAAATGTAAGAAGATATGACAATTCTTTATGCCTTTATATTGCCATTGTACCTTATAATTATACATAACATTATATCCCCTCTCTTAAGACATCATGAATTCCCTTATCCTGATGAAGTTTAAATTGCTAAACTTAGACAACTATGATGGTACAAAATGCCTTAATGACCATTAGATTTGATTATAAACACTAATGTCTCTCTATTTCACTTTAAATGCAACAATAGGCATTTTCCATCACCTTGTAATACATAGCCCAATAGTGGTACTTGGAGTTACCCCTTTGCTCATGAATAAGTTAGGAACATTTTGATAGCCTTTTTGAGAGATTTGTTACCAATTAGCCATGCAAAAAAACCCTAATAACCCTTATCATGGTCAAGAAAGGTAACAATAAACCCTCACATAACTTCATTAATTGATTCAATATGGTGATACTTAATGTGAAAAACTAAAACCCTAAGTACCTTACAAAAAAAGATTAAAATCACTACCAATTTAGGTACTTGTTGGCTAAAATTGCACATTTTATGTTTTTATTATGACTATATGCTATCATACTTCCAATGTTTTTTGGAAATCTTGTCAAGTCTCACTTTTTTGAGTCCCTTGACAAAAGATCTCCTTTGAACTTTATTATGTGATGGCCTAAGCAAAAACATTTATTAACATAAAGGAATTGAGCAATGTTGAAAAGGAGATATGAAAATAGAAAGAAAAAAAAGAAAAGAAAATCATATCATCAAAGAGAAATAGGAATAACCACCAAGGGGAGCATAAGATAACCCCTTATAACAACTAGGGGTGACAAAGCACTAGCCTTGACACCTTTAGATACAACAGCTACTCCTTTCTTATGGCCCTATGATCATAAATATTTATCAAGGTGTAAAGATAAGGGTTTTTCTAGTGACCCATTAGGATGAAGTTGAACCCTAATAGTAATAATAAGATAAGGTATTGCAAATTCCATAAAGATTATAAGCATATAATGTAAAAGTGTTGAAAGCTCAAATATAAAGTTAAAACTAATCCATGTTGAACACCTTAAGAGGTAAGTCTATAGTGGTATATGCCACGATAAGAGGTGCAGGATAATGATAGGTAAACAACTCGTAACCTTGTGATGAGTGACAACTAAACCTCCCTAGTTAACATAACTTGGAAGTTAAAGAGCACCCTGAGCAAAAACCCAAGGCCATTACAAGAAACTATTCACATGATTATTGAAGGACTAAAGTTCTCAACCTTTATAGAAAACATCCTAGAGATGGTAAGAAGGCCTCAATCACATTCACGAATGATAACCTTCTCAATATTAAGTACCCCTAAGATAACCTTTTGATTATAATGACCACAGTGGATTGCTTCAACATTAAGTATGTCTTAGTTGACATAAGGAGTTTAGTGAACATTATATTCTCTAATGCATTCCTTGAAAAAGGTATATAAAAAAAAAAGACCTTTAACTAATAAGTCATTCTTTTAATAGATTCATTGTTAACTTTGTCATCTCAAAAGTAGTAATAAAGTTGCTTATTTTTATAAGGTAGCCAAACCATACTTCAGCCACTATCCTCAATCTAGTGGAAATCAAGTTGCCTTCCTCTCACCACATGATCTCAAGTAGGCTAAGGCTAAAAGCCTTAGGTGTCATTCTTTAAATCAAGTACCTTAAACTCAAGTTTTCCACATTAGATGAAGTAAGAGAAGTTCATAGAGAGTAGAAGGAGGCACTAGAACAGCAAGTCATATAGATTAAGGAAAAGTGAAAGGCACTAATGATGGAAGTAATAAGTTTTGACACCGAACCATAAGAAATTAACGAAAAGAGCATCCCATTATAGGATTAGTCTAGATTCCCCTCAACCTAAAGGAATCCTCAAAAATGGTATACAGTAGGGAGAAGTTAAAAGGAGATCTTAAGAATGAAATCACTTATTTCTTACAATCCCATTTAAAGGTGTTTGTGTAGGTAGCTTCTTTGTAAACATGCCCAACATCGACTAAAAAAAAAGTTACCCCGTTAAGCAAAAGAAGTGAAGTATAAGCCTAGAAAGGCGAGTGGTAATTGAAGAAAAGGTGGGAAAGCTCTCAAAGACTAAATTCACCCGCAAAGTTTCATACTTGAACTAACTAGTAAATGTGGTCATGATAAAAAAGATTAATAGAAAATAATATATATGTGTAGACTTGATTAACCTTAATAAGACGTGCACAAAGGATAACTACTTGCTCCTTTAGATTAATTACTTAGTAAATGGAACTTTTAACCACAAACTCATCACATTTATAGCTATGTTCGAAGACTTTCTTTATTATAAAGTAAGGATTGTCCTACTATAAGGTAATTCCTATTAGATTCAAGAATATAGAGAACATGTATTAACAATTGATGAATAAGATGTTTCAAAACCAAATTAGCTAGAATTTGGAAGCATATGTGGATGACATGCTTGTAAAGAGTAAGATAGTAAAAGATCAAGTTGCCAACCTAAAAGAGATGTTTGATACCCTCAATTGATATGACATAAAGTTTAATTGCATGAAGTGCACTTTTAGAGTGAAGTTTGGTAAATTTCTAGGCTTTCTTGTATTTAACAAGGCAATTGAAGTGAACCTAAAAAAATTGAAGCCATTAGGCAAATCTTATCCCTTAAGACCACTAAGGACATTTAGGTTTTCATTGAAATGTTAGCTCACTTAAGCCAATTCATCTTATGCTTTAAAGACAGATAACTCCTTTTTATCTAAGTCTTAAGGAAAGCAATAAGGTTCTAATGGACTGATGGGCATGAGTAAACCTTTTAACAATTGAAAAAGTATTTGTCATCTAAACTGTTGCTAAGCGAACAAGTGAGCAGAGTAACATTGTACCTCTTGGTCTATAAAGAGGATGGTGTATAAGGGGCAGTTTACAACACTAATAGAATCTTTTAAGGAGTGAAACTATAATACCCAAAATTTGATAAGTTGGCTTTAAGTTCCTAACTATTATGAGGAAATTACAACATTATTTTCAAATGTATTCCATTTGGTCTTAATTGACCAGTCATACCATTTGAGGCTAGGAGCATTTGACATTTAGTTTTAGCTGCATAAGGCATAAAAGGCATAAGCGCTAATGAATTTCATCAACAAGTGTACGAGTTTTAAGGCATATTAAAACTCTAGACTAACAATAGAGCCATAAATTGTACAAGTGGATAGGTCATCCAATAAGGATGAGAGTAATGTAGGTTTAGTCTTCATAGGATTGAATGAAATTACACTTATATATGCCTTAAAGTTTGAGTTTACCATATCCAATGACAAAGTAAAGTGAAAAGCCCTTATTATTAGACTTAGTATAAATAAAGCGTTGAGAATCAAAGAGTTAAAAATCTATAGTGACTTGTAGTTGGTTGTATGACAAATAAATGATGAATTTGATGATAAGGGAGATAACATGGCCAAGCACCTAAAAGAGCTTTGAGCCCTCTATAAGACACTTACCAAGGAAGGATTCAACATGGTTTTGGAGCAAATTCTTAATATGGCAAGCACTTAGGTTGACACCTTAGCTAAGTGATAAACAACTATAGAGGTGTTACTGGGAAAAACAATCTTTATGGAGACATTAAGGCTTATGAGTTATAAGGAAGTGGTTGAACAAGGAATAGTAGGGCTCAGGGTAGATTTAATTGTTGCCTACCTATAAAGACAGCTTTTAAAAGGGAAGGTGGAGGTTAGGTACTTATGGTTAGAAATGGCAAAATTCTTATTAATTAATGAGAGATTATACAAAAGATCTTTAAGCATGACTTCCAAAGAGGAGGTAAGCTATGTACTCCAGTTTACGTACAAAAACATATGTAAAAACCACATAGGAACCAAAGTCTTGGTAAAGATGATTTGATAAGGCTATTATTAGCCCACTTTAAATGTAGATGCCTTAGACTTAGTGTAAAAGTGTAACACTTATTAACAATTTAGCAATCACTAGTAAATCCTTAGCATAATGCTCTTACCCATTCCTTTCCTATGGCTTTTTGTGCAATGGGGACATTATTGGCTTGTTTCTCATTATCATTAGAGGGCACAAATTTGAAGTGGTTATTGTCAACTACTTCACCAAATGTGTTGAGGCCAAGACCTTCGTGTCAATTAGTGAGTGATAGATACAAGCCTTCATATGGAAAAATGTGGTATAGAGGTTCAAAATTACCCACACTATCATTACTAACAATAATAAGCAGTTCGATAACTCAAAGTTTTGAGAATTCCACTAGGACTTAAGCATTACTTTGAAGTTTGCATCAATAAAACACCTTTAAATTAACAATTAGGTAAAAGTGACTAATCACACAATCATCCTAAAACTGATGACAAGGTTGGGAAAAGCAAAAAGACTAGGTTGACGAGTTACTGGGAGTAGTATAGGCATATGGTATGATCTCGTGAACCATAACGGGAGAAACTCATTTTCTCTTCACATTAAGAAAGAAAGCTTAGGGGCTCGACATAAGCTTGCCATACAAGCCTTCTTTCCTCCCTCAAGATCTTAGGTGCCCTATATGAGTAAGTTGCATAGGTCTCTTGCCTTTAAGGCCTCAAACACCTTACTTAAGAGCACTATACAAGTCTCTTGCCTTTAATGTCTTAGGTGCTCCACGTAAAAGCATTGCATAAGTCTCTTCCTTTCAAGGTCTTAGGCACCCCACATGAGTGTGCTACATATGCCTCCCTCCTTTAAAACCTTATCACCTCATATAAATACATTGCATAATCCACATTCTCTTAACACCTTAGGCTCCCCACATAAGCACACTATAAAGGTCTCTTACCTTTAAGGCTTTAATGTAATAATGATTAATATAATAGATTTTAATTGGGTTAAGTGGGAGAAAATTAGAATTTGTTAATTTGTAATGTTAGAATATTTTCAAATAATATTTTTATTAAGACCTCAATCATAATGTGACCTAATTGGTAAAAAATAATTCTATATATTATTACGTTACTAAGGATTATAATTTCTAAAATAATTTATGTATTAAAGAATATACCTAATTTAAGTATTATATTTGTGTGTGTGTATATATATATATATATATAACTAGTCTTTTTTTTTCCTAACATATATAAAAATTTTATTTAAAAACATGTGATTATAGTAATAGTTAAAAGAGAGAAATTAGTTATTTGGTTAAGGCAAACTCTCCAATGCATTAAAGATTTTAATTTTTATGAATTTAGATATATCATTTACTGTATTATTTATATAAATATATTTAATTTTAAAATATGAAAAATTAATATTTATAATGATAAATTTATTTAAAAATCTAATATAAGAAATTGAGAATCTTTTGATGTATGCAACATACATTAACACAAACCATTTACCATCCCGACATGAATATTGCCACATTTCTAACTATTGCAACCATAGCTATTCCTAAACATGTAAAATAGGTTGATATATATAAGGCATAACCATTCTTTTTAAAAGTTTAGTTGCTTTGTTTTATGTCAAACCATGATTTATTTATTTACTGTGTTGTGTTGTGTTGTATCATATTCAAAAATTTGAACAATGAGCCAATGCAACTCATAGGGCCAAACAATATGAACTCTATCATATTATGCTCAAATTATTAATTGAATCTTAATCATATTTGAGTTTGATATTTATAAAAAAATAAGTTTATAAATAAATAAACATACAATCTAAGTGAAAGAAGAAAAAATAATGAAAATTTGAATTTAAAGAAAAAATAAAAAATATATAAAATATTTTCATATAAAACTTATTATTAAAATTTAAATTTTAATTAAAATTAATTAAATTAGTTATTTTATTCAATTTTAACCAATAATAATACATTATATTTGCTTTTTAAATGTCTAGTTATATTTAGATTATACAGATTAACATGTAAATTTTTGATACAATAATTTTTTTAATTTATTCACATAACTAAAATTTTAAAAAAATTATATTAATAATCAATAATATAATAAAAAAATAAAAATAAGCTCATAACGAGTCTCGCCATGTCGTGCTTGAGCTTGAGCCATAGGCCCAAAGTTCTCGGCTCAATTTAGACCCGCAAACCTGAGCTGACACTATTTATGTGCAAGTCTTGCCTAAGCCGACCTCATATTGGACCGTGCCGAGCTGGCCCACTAGCCACCCAGTCTGTTTTACATATACAGCCATTCCTTCATGCGAAAGTGGAAGTCAGAGGTAGGTTGCCAATGTAAAGGTTAAATTCATGCAGACAACATAATTCTTTCCCGATCTGTTAGCTCGTACATGGTTCAGCAATATGTAGAATGGATTCCCAATTGCAGAAAAGATCAATAGAGTACAAAATGGAAATTGGCATCCCAATCTATGGCAAACAGTGTGAATTTTAACCTTTTAAGCGAAACATCAGCTGCTTATACAGTAATTCACTACAGAGGAAAACAAATTCTTGGATGATTCTAACAAAATCAATTGTTTGATAAATCAGGCAGCGGAAGGGGCAGTCTCCTTTTCTTCAGTGTAGAATGGAATAGGTTTGGTTGGGGCAGGCAAGCGGCCAATACTGTCAACTTTGGCTTTAAGTTTCGGTGGAGGCCTAGCTGGTTTTGGCAACAACCTGCCCTTCTTTTCAAACCATTCAGGCTTCAGCAATGCCCGAAAACCCAACTTGTTATAATGCACTCGTCTGACAGAACCACCTGCAGCTTCAACTGCTTGTTTTGCCCTAACAGTCACTCTTGACACCTGTGTATTCTTTCATATATAAGCTCAAGTTTGTGTTGCAACACAAGCAGCAAGAAATGATATGCTTTAGAGTATGTAATACTTGGAACACTGAACCATATTATTTAAATCTCAATAGTCAAAGAAGTTATTAGTGGCATGCTTTAAATGCACATAAAAAGGGTGCTGAATATATCCAGCTTAGTTCACTTCAACAAGGAACACCACATTGGAGTGCAATAGCACATCTCTGTAAATGGTTGCTAGTGATTTGCTCATGTACTGAGCTGAAACATTTAAAAAATAAGGGGCTAAGAAAGAAAACAAGGTACACTAACAACTTGTTTCGTTGCATTGTGGCTTTATGTTTTTTTTTTTTTTTTTTTCCTTTCATGCAGAAACAAAAAACATTCAAGCATATTGTTTGATCCTATTTTTTGCTTCAAATATGAAAATAATATTTGAGAAAAATCAAATGAGGAAAACCACAAAGTTAAAGCTTTCCAATTTGCCTTTTGCTTTCTATTCTCCAAGCTTGTACTCTCCTTTCTTTATGATCACTCTCATCTCCTTCTCCCCATGCTCTCTCCTGTCTCACTCTATTCCCTCTTCCCACTCTCACACTCTCCTCTCTCAAGATTATCTCTCCTCTCCTTCTCTCTCCACACTCTCTTGTGTCTATTACTAACAGTAATTATTATTATTTTTTTAAAACAGTATCATTGAAAAAAAAAGTAATTGTTGAGAGGAAATGACAAAAGCAGACAACAACTAAAAAAAGAAAACCAAAAAAAAAAAAAATAGTAACAGTGCAGTCTAACAGACTTTAATCCTTTAAGGAGATAACTTTCCTAGTTTATTCAGATGATGCAAGCTGTGCTTAACAAAAATTTCAAGACTAGTGACATTGACAAGCTGAAAAACATAATTTTGCAATAGCAGGTATTGAAGTACTGTGGTCATTCAATGGCACCAGGCTCATACCATCTTCATTCAGCCAGGCATGATGATTAACATACAGAAAAGGTGGTTTAACAAAAGAAAATGTTGACAGCTAGCAAAAGAGACTAAAAAGCAGATGCCTCAGAGATATATCAGGTAGAAATTGCTGTTTACTTCAAGACATTTTAAGTCAAGTTTCAGTATCTTAAACAAAAACCTCTTTGGATGATACCTCAAGATGAATAGGCCATTTAATCTGGTCAGCTCCTCGACCCATCAGTCTTACTCCATCTTTTATCTGCTTCCCTATGGCCCCAGTTTCCTATCATACAAGGCAAATATCAGTCATCCCAAAACATACCAGGGAAAAGAGTTGGACTTTTGAACCAGAGAAGACTGCCTCATACCTTGAGAGTTTTCATTGTGATTAATTCATGTGAATCTATCTGCCCTTCATTTATAAGTTTAGCAATCTTTCCCAAGCCTACTGGCTGCCAAAAGAAATATGCAAGCATATTATAAAGAAGTGAGCCAAAAGAAAGGAGTAACAGTCCTCAGAAAACAAAGTTTACCATAGAGATCATTTCTCTATGACAATGAAAGACTCCTGCCTTGATCTATCTACTTCAATAATATTGGCATCTCTTTCAAATATTAACCAATTAGAAAACCCCAACAACAGAATCCCTCTTAAGATAGCTAATTCTTTCTTTAAAATGGATATGGATGCTAAGTTGCTAACTGATCTACTTATAGCATCATCACTGAAGATATCAAAGTTTAAATCTGATCCTTCCATAGGACAGCACGTAATTGTCCCTGGATCAACTTCTCCTGTTCTAGAATGCAGAAGCAAGAATTTTTGGATTTTGAACATAAGAATCACAACGAAGATAAACTAACTGTAAGGAATGGGTAAAATAATTAAAAAAAACTTCAAATTCTTCCACAGTAATTATTTTAACCACAGTCTGGTTGCTGCAAAAGTCCAAGTATAAGTCTACATTTAACAAAGAAAAAAAAAAACAAAACAAAACAAAAAACAAAAAAGGAGAAAACTAGAAGTAACTGTTGCTTGAAAGTGGCAATGCAATAGAGATTGACCAACAATAACAACACAACACTGACTGTTGTAAAGAAGACTATAGCAGAAGACAAAGCCGCAAATGCTATCTCTCTGCTGAATTTGTTTGGAAGGATAAAATTAATTAAACAATAGGTCAAGGAGACACATCCCCAGGACTCCTACATTATAACACAACAATTCCTGTTGGTCCAATTTGTCTTAAACCTCCATGTCATGAAACAATGGGATTGACTTACGAAATTTGATCTTTAAATCAGAGCATTCATGCATCCAATGCATAAAGATCCATTTGCTTCCTGCTTAAACTCAGATTAAGGTTCTGAGTACAAATTTCCAAGAGAGAGGAAACAAACCAATAACAGTTCATCCAGCCAACCCATTGAAAATAACAATTATTATTTATATGGCATTTTTCCCTCTACAACTCGAATTCTTCTCTTTACTCACAGTTCTTACCAACTATGTGACCTATAAGTCCAGCTGTGAAACATAATGGAAAAACAGTAAAATTACAGGCCTGCTAGACTGAAAACCTCTTCGGTACATATAAACTCACACATTGAAACTCAGCATCTTCTTAGATTGACAAGTGATAACGGATCAATGTCAAATTACACATATCCCCCGGGGAAGAAAAAAAAAAAACAGAACAAGAAACTGGAAAACTAAAGACTCGGCGAGCCCAAAAACTGATACTCGAACTGTGCCATCATCACTACTGACCTAATTAAAGATCTAATTTTTCCACTCAAATTCCAAATTGTCAAAGAGTCTCTCCCATTCTTACACAAAAAGTACACAACTCCAGCCTCATTTCTGAAAAAAAAAAATAATAACCATAAAAATTTTTTGAAGGGAAGAAAGGATTAAAAAAAAAAGAATTCTGATTCCCTTGCTATTCTTCCCGAGCTTGCAAGCAATAAAACAGAAGGGGCAACAAAGGAGCCGGAAAGAAATACCTGAAAAGTAAGACTAAAGGGGTTCTTAAAGCCTCTTTTGGGCATCCTCCGTCGGATAGGAGTCTGACCACCTTCAAAACCAAACTTCGCGGTCCCTCTGGCCTTCTGTCCTTTGTGACCCCTCCCTGCAGTCTTTCCCTTCCCAGACCCAATCCCACGGCCCTTCCTCGTCTTCTGCTTTCTGGGAACTCTGTCCCTCAGATCATTGAGACTCAACAAGCTGTAAGCCATCAAACCCACATACCGAGATGCCCCATCAGCGCTAAAACCATTGGGATGAGGCCATTGTAGAGATTTCAGAGGCTGAAATGGTGGTATTGGAGAGAAAGAAGGGTTTCTGTAGACTTTGGGATTGATGAGAGTGGTTGCAGAGAGCAATGGAAAGAGCAATCTCCTTCTGATCATTCTCTTTTTCCCCGGATGAGTTAGAATTTTGGGTCCGTATGTTGGGGTTTATTTAGGGTTTAAAGTCATCTCCTCCGTGGCTTTTAGACAGACGTTGGAAAGAGTAACACTCGGCAAAAACCTGAGAAAGCAATTCTTAACTTAATTGGGGTAAATTTCAGTATAAAACCTAAGAAAAAAATTAATTGGATTTCCTGAGAGGCACAAATAGTAAACTTAATTAACATTTACTAATCATATCAGTTTGCCACAAATAAATGAAATTAACCAAAATAAAATTATTTTCTTATAGTTACTATGCATTCTAATAATAAATGTGATTAAATAATTTTTCAATTAAAAATTTTGCAATCAATATATATATATATATATATAAATTTTTTTCTTATCACTCTGTTAATTAGAGTATCAATTGACTTTGTTATATATGTCCAAATCAATGCAAACGATAACTCAGCAATCCAAATTAAACATTTTGACACAATTTGTATTAATAAAAAAATCAATGATTTTTTTTATTTATTTTATAAAAAAACAAATTCTTGCATAATTAAAGAAGAATATTGCATAAGTCATGTTCTAATAAAGAAGTAATTAGAGGTGGGAGATGCTATACCACTTCGTCAAGTATAAAATTAAATGATTTAATTAAATAATGGGTTATATTATTACCAACTCTAAAAACATAGTTAAAAGAAAAATAATTAAGAATTTATTTGGTATGAATATTAATTTTTAATTTTTTAATTTTTATGTAAAAATCAAAAATTATGTTTGACAATTGTTGCATGATTTTGTTTTTCTTCTTAAATTTGAAAGCATTTTTCAAGGAAAAAATTAGTATTCACAAACTAGAAAAAAATATTTTCTTCTTTTGATTTCTAATTCTTAAAAATGTATTTATTTTTAAATTTATTTTTCTTATTTTGTATATAAATCTCTCATTTCACTCTTTATACTTCTTATATTATTTTTCTCTTTATCTAGTTGCTCTCACTAACTTCTTTGAATTTATGACTTTCTAAAAATAGGACAAATAAATCTAAAAAGGATTATATTGGACTTAAAAAAATATAATAAGAAAAAGTTTCTAAGTTGTTATTTATTAACTTCATCCAATTCATATTAAATTCTTCAAAGTGTTATGACTCTTTGACTTCTAATTATCAAACCTAATCCAATATATTGAATCTTAGTTTTTAGCAGCATCTCTCTTTTTTATGCATAAGTTTCTTGATCAATTTTGTTGAAATTGATTCTTTTAAATCTAACTATCATGATGTTTTGGTTTTTTTCTTTTTTATTGTCTAAAAGAAATATGTCCTTTTGTTGTTGCAGTTTTCTTTTTTAGTAAAGATAAGTCTTTGGCAATGTTGTGTACCTTATTTTTCTTCCCTACTTGAAGCCAATGAGTCGTGGTGTTGGATGATTTGCTCTAATAAGGTAAATGGCTATTGCGAATTATGTATTTTTTTGGATTTGTTGGGAAGAGAAAATTGTATTGTGTCTTGAAACTAAGTGGTTAAGTCTATTACTCATGTGGTGTTATAAGGTGGTTTGAACTCTTCAATAAATTAAAGCTGATTTTTTTTGTCTTCTTTTCAACCACTATTTTTGTTGAAGTATTTGTTTTCAATTTTTAAAACTACACATTTCTAGAAAATATGTTTGAATTTTAGTGTTTATCCAATTAATGGTTTGTGCTCTATATGTTCCCTAATACTAAGTGAATTACAGAGCACCATTAATCTCTAGAGTAATTAACATCATGTTAAAGGTTATAATAATGAGTAAAAAGGAACATATGACTTTTTTGTTTATCATCAGATATATATTTAATAATGATATAATAGTTAATATACTAATATTAGTATTAACTTTATTATTATTATTACATAGTTGCACAAACAATGAATTTTTTTTTTGTATTAAGGTTTAATTTTTTTAATTTATATTTAATAGCAAAATATAAAGTTAATTATTTATTTATTGTTAACAAATTACATTGTACAATAATTATTAAAAATTTTTATTAAGAATAAAAAAATGTGTTGGTAACAAAAAAATTAAAAGTAAACAACAAATAATAAAATCAAAACATCAAACAATAAAAATCGATGACAAAATTCTCATAATGTAACCAAATAGTACTAAAAGAAGAACAAATCCATCAAATGTCCATAACAAGTTGAGCTAACAAGAAATTTCTTGGACTTAGGGTATGGATGGCACGAATAAGTTGGAGGGAATCATACTCCACCACCACCACATCATGCAAAAATAAAGTCATAGCTAACTAGTTTCCTAACCAAATTGCAAGCATCTCTAAAATAAAGGCATCATAATAACACATAAGAACTTTTGTAAGAACATAAAGCACACATCTAAAATGATCCTAGATAATAACTCCTACTCTTCTATGGGTCAAAAGCATTATTGCATTCATGTGGAACTATGTGGAACTAATTGCATTTATAGGGTCTTATTAGTAGTAGAAATCTAAAAAGAGCTAAAGAGCCATGTTAAGGATAACTAGTTGGGAGCAAGTTTTTGGCTTAAAGTATTAGTATGTGCCTTAACAACTAATGCGTTAGTTGCTATTATAAATAAATATTTGATATTTTATGTATATAATATATATCAATTAAAAATAATATTTATCTTTAGTATTATTTATATAACGATATAGTTATTGATAAATTTTTAAAATAAATTTCATAAAATAAATATACTTTGTAATAAAATTATAATTATAAGATACCTATTATATCAAAATTTTATTTTTAAATATTTTTAGTTAATATACTATTAAAACTAGATATTAATAGAGTATAAAATTGATATATGTTTTATTTCTTTTTTATTAAAAGAAAGTAATCGATTTAATAAATTAAAGCATGAAGATATTCGAACAAACATGTGAATACTTATTAGTTAAATAAGTTCATTAAATTAACCCATTACGAGAATTTTCAAATGAAACATTAATTATATGTCTAAGAAATTTCTCATATGATAGTGTATAAATGATTCTTAAATTTGAGATTACTAAGATATTTCATATAAGAATTAGTATATTTTGATCTTACCTCTAAGTTGTCTTAATTAAGGATTGCTTATGGGGATAAAGTTAGGCATATTATGAATTATATAGAAATAGTTGAGTGATCAATAAATGATTTGTCACTATAAAGTACTCATGAAAGAATGATTCGTTTGTTCCTAACAAGTGTTGGTTCAAGAAATATCAAATTAAAAACTTGCCTCTTAGAAGAACCAATCATCATTAAAAGGCTAAGTTAAGATTTTGGTCTTAAGATTGTTGTTAAACCCAAACTTTCTTGTAAAGCATTTTTTTACAACTTATGTACATTTTGACTAAAATAAAGATTTGTCTTCTTAAGATGTATTTTCCATCTTAAGGCATACTAACAAGTAAATAAAAGACACTTAATGACATTGCATTCGTGTAATGTTATTGTTATAAATGATAAACTATTGTTAACAAAAAATAAATGGGTAATAAATGGGGCATTTTTGCTTACTTAAACACTATGGATAAGGCCTTGGCATTGAGCATCTGAAAGTAAAGCAAAGAAGCCTTCTACATATAGTAAAGACAAATAAGGAGAAAAAGGATCTCCTTATCAAAGGCCTTAGCATTAACCAACAAGAGCATGTAATAAACCAGACATACTAAATAATTAAATCAACCTAAGGTAAAGCAAAACCTATACACAACATGATCTACTCTAGAAAAAGCCACTTAACGTGATCATAAGTCTTCAACATATCTAATTTAAGAGCCATACAACCCGTCAAACCCTTCCTTCTTATTTTCATAAAATAGATTGTCTCATAATCAATCAAGGTGTTGTTTGTTATTGACCTTTTATAAACCAATGTACTTTGAGCCTCTATATCCTAGGTTATCATAACCTAAATGTAATTTGGTTATAGGTCATCATAATCTAAATTACAACAAAATTTTTTGCGAAGTTTTTACAAAAATTAACAATTCTTCACGATTTAAAAACTCACATTTTATCACTTTTCATTAAAACACTCTTACTCTTTTTACAATCTCAACTTTTTATTATAAAATTCTTGATCTCTCTTATATCACTTTTCTCTTTTCATTAGATATATATAATAAATAACTCTTATTAGTCTCTAACTCTCTTTACAAAAAAGTATTGTAACCTTTTTATAAACAAATATAACAAATTAGTCAACAAAAATTGATTTCTTTCTATATCAAACCAAGTCTTGAACCAATTTTTTATAAATATAAATGAGCTAAATATTTTTATATTTAAATTATACTTGTATATTAAATAAATTTTAAAAATAAATTTAAGAATCATTTATTTATATTATTAAATGAACAAATTTAACATAATTTTATCTTTATATTTTAATAAAACATTACACCTGAATCTTAATCTTGTTAACGAGGCATTAAAATTGTGACTTAACCAACAAGGAAAATAGTCCAAAAGCAAAATTCTACTCCCCGCTTTACTACAGAACGAAAAAAATAAATGAGTTCATAAGTTCAAAATTTTATCAATTTGTTTGATAGAAATAAACATGCATCTAGATTTGTAGGATTGATGAGTGATAGGCAATTTTTTCCAAGCAGCCCGAGACCTGCTTTCTCGAGTTTTGTTGTAGCGACCCGATTTACCTTACAATGTGTTAGTACTTTTTTTTTTAATTTTTTAACAAAATTATGGAGTATTATTCTTATTTTTTTATTTTTATTATGAAATAAGAGGAGAAAGAATGAAAAAATTAATGCTGTTTACTACATAGGATTTCAAGTTAGACGATCCGATTAACTAATCCGGAGAATAACTAATATTAATATTGTAAGATTGTAGGTTTTTCGGCTGATCTAGTAGTTTACTGAAATCATATGACACCAACTCATTATTTTATTTATCGGTTGATTAGGAATTTTAGCAGATTGCTTGTTACACAAGAGAGAGAATCTCCATCGTCATTTTCATGACTCGCTTATCTTAAATATAGTTGAAATTCCGTCACAAGTCCATATGAATTGATACTCAAAGTAGGCTTTGAGTATTGTGACGTTTGATATGATTTTTTTTTTTTAATTAGCCAATGGAAATAGTAAACTTTTTTTGAAAAAATAAGAAGCTCGTCCAAAAGATTTTAAGTCATTTAAGAAATGGAGCCAAGAGACTTCGGCCTTGCCGAAGATAAGGTCAGATATGGACGCTGCATTTAGATATTCCAGCCCCAAGGCTCCTCTCTGGGAACAAGTTTCCTGGTGAGTTTTGTTTTTCTATTCCAAGTGGTGAGTTTTTTTCCTTGTTCTCGAGAATGTTTGCTAGAAAATGAAAGGAAAGCCTTGGTGGGTCTTTTCCTTTGTTGCATTTCTTGTCTGCTCGTTTTCCTCGGGTTACTACCTCCTTAATCAATTCTGCGAGAAAACATCAGTTATAAATAGCAACAAATGACTGTCTTTGTATATGTTTTGTTGATTTTCTGTGCACCAGGCTGGTTCGTTCGGTTTAGCTTTTGGTGAGACTATTGTCAAAGGAGTCTTACTAAAGGGATGGTTGCGTAGCTCTAATTATTGTATCTTTCTTTGGTTTGTTTGATTATTTTGTTACGTTGAATATTGTTTGATCGAATGTTAACATAGCATCTATTGGAACTGTTGCTATCAGGAAACTAAGCGAGCTTGGATGTAACCGGAGTGCAAAGAAATGCAGAAAGAGATTTGAGAATGTCTACAAGTGCCATAGAAGAGCTAAAGAAGGAAGGTCCTGCAAGCCAAACGGCGAGTCCTATAGGTCTTTTGAAATTAGAAGCTCTTGACAACAACCTTGCCTTAGCATCACTAGGATCAGCAGATAAAGTCCAAATTTCCACGGATGCAACTGCAGCAAGCCCAATTGATGTAATTCCAAAGTCTTTCCAAAGTCCTAGTATGAATTTTGTTGACACCACCTCCACTTCGACTGCATCTATTTGCAGCAAAGAATCAGGAGGAACGGGAGAGAAGAGAAGGAAATTTAGAGACATTTTTGAGTGTTTGATGAAGCAATTGAATGAGAAACAAGAGAACCTGCAGAGGAAGTTTCTACAGGCAATTGAGAAATGTGAACAAGACAGAATAGCGAGAGAGGAAGCACGGAAAAAGCAAGAATTGGATATGATTAAGAGGGAGCGTGAGCTCTTAGCTCAAGAAAGGTCAATTGCAGCCGCAAAAGATACAGCCGTACTCTTGTTTTTACAAAAATTCTCCCAGCAAGATGGCTCAGTGCAAATGTCAAACAATCTAATAAATCTGTTGCAACTGGCTGAGAACCAAAAATATCCCATAGAGAAACTAGCGAAGACACAAGACAATAGTAGTATGGATAATTCTGTTCATAGAAGCTCATCAAGATGGCCTAAAGAGGAAATTGAAGCTCTGATAAGGCTGAGGAGTAATCCTGACACGCAATATCAGGGAAACAGGCCTAAAGGGCCTCTATGGGAGGAGATGTCGGCAGGAATGAAAAAGCTCGGTTACAATAGAAGTGCGAAGAGGTGCAAAGAGAAGTGGGAGAACATGAACAAGTACTTTAAGAGGGTAAAAGATAACAACAAGAGAAGGGCTGAGGATTCAAAGACTTGTCCTTATTTTCACCAGCTTGACGCTCTATATAAAGAGAAGATTGCGAAAGTTGATAATTCTGTCAACTCTTGTTACAGGTTGAAGTCTGAAGGACTCAAAGTGCACATGATGGGTGAGCAAGAACGGATGGAATCAGCAACAACAGGAGATGGAGAAAGCGAAAATGTTGATAAGAGCCGAGATGGTGGCGGAGAAAAAGAAGACGAAGTTGTTGCTGACAATCCTTCTTCAGTGGTAATTACGGAGTGAAGGGGGAAAGTAGAGTGGTTGTAAGAGATGAATATGGTGCGGCTTACATTGAGATTTGGGTCATGGTTGTTGCTAGACAGTTTCTCGGCTTTGTTGGCATATTCGGACTTACTCAGAATTTATTTTGCACCGATGGGTAGATTCCTCGTGGGAATGACATGGATGTATACGAAATTTTGCATTAGTTGAATACATGCCAGAGAGATACAAAGAGCCAACAGTCAGAATAAAGCAGTTGGCATGTAAGATGCAATAGTAATACAGCTTCCTTTCCAGCTTTTCAAGGGGGCAAATGTTTGATTAAATTTGTATCAAAGTATCAATCATTGTAGTCTAGCTGTTAGAATCATTTTCTGACATGGCTGATATGGGATGCTTGGAGGTTTTTCAGGTATGATTGGGAGTCTCCCTTTTGGTTGTCTTCTCCTCTTGATGGACACTTGGGTTGTACTTAATTGGGCTGTTGAAAAGCCTCATCACAATCAATTGCGCCATGAACTACTCAAAATGAAACAACAATGGTGAATCTGCTTCTTTAATTTTCTGGTTCTCGCTGGATAACAACGCAGTTAAATACGCAATTCATCTAATAATATGCACGCTTGTTACATCACCCCCATGGCATTGCCACCAAACTTGTCCATTTTTATGAATCCTCTCATCCCATCCCAAAGTGTCTTTTAGAATGGTAAATAAATCCTCGCCTTTTGATAAAGTGGTGACTATCATGTCACCCTTGGGCAAGCAATAGTGCAATGAAAGCCTAATTGCGCACATAAAATAAAAAAAATAATAAAAAAAAAAAGGGTTTCCACCGCGTATATTCATTTTTGGTAGACTAATTGCACACATAAAATAAATTTAATTAAAAATATAGAATGTACCACAACAAAATATACAAAACACTATTTTTAAAGTTTTTCTTTTGTATATGATTCATCGCAATCTGTGCTATTTTTTTGAAGTGGCTTATTCGAGGTGTATAATTAATCCACTAAATCAGGAGCCTCCCTAGAATTTTCTTTAATAAAATTGATATTGATAAAATCATGTAATTGATTTGTGTAATCTCTTTTAATATAATCTGGTCAATATCCTTAACTTATATAGACCTGTATATAGATCAATACCCCATAATTTCATTTATTAGAGATCAGTATTATATGGTCTCTAATACTCTACTCGTTCTTCACTTAGAGTTGTAGTTATATTTTAATACTGATTGCACAAGATATCCTATTGACATTGGCTCCACGAGAATACTGTTTTTCCCATGATTCTCTTATTTTTTGGAGCAGTAAAAAGCAAGCACTTATGTCTTAATTAAAGTATCATAGCTGAATTTTGAGCCCTTCCCGATGATGCATCCAAAATATTATAAGATGACTCCTATAAGATATGGGTTTTACATACTCTTTCATTACATCTATTAATTGTGACAATTGTAGTATCATATAAATTACTCACAATGATATTTTTTTTTATGGGTAGACCAATCATATTGAAAATAATTATCATTTTATTTGTCAATATAATACAATTTATTTAATTTATATTACTTCTTTTAATCAAGTTATTGATATTTTTTTATAAAAACTCATCTACTGAGGTAATTTATTTTAATTTGATTCACAAATTCAAGTTAGTAGTATTATCATTTGAGTTTGATATAAAAGTGTTAAAGAATCCTATAAAATTATTATATTTAGTCCTGATTTATTTTGTAAAAAATGGTGAAATCATGTGATTAATTTGCATAATTTCTATTGATATGAATTAGCTAATATCCATAATTTATGCTTTCCTCGTATTATGTATAGACATGTGTATAAATTCATATAATCTATTCAAGATTAATACACAAAGTTTCATTTATTGTCTCAATTCTCTTGTTTACTCTCGTCAATTAGTATGTGTGCAAGCCATATGGTGCATTTACAATTATCACGTATCATGTTGAAATCCTAGCTCAGTGCATTTAGGTGGACCGAGCCTACACAATAAGTCCAAAAGTATCCATTCACATAATGTGTCGTGTTGCCTAGTTTATATATATATATATATATAGAGAGAGAGAGAGAGAGAGAGAGAGAGAGAGAGAGAGTTAAAATTTTTTATAGCCTTCACAAAGAGGAGACTTTGGAAAGACTCTCTGAGCCTAACTGACTGACTTTAAAAATCGAAAAGAAAAACCTGACTTTAAATGTAAACCCACTCAGACGTTTTACTGTTATTTAATCTATATCCCATTTCTTTTTTAAACAACCAAAACACCCACCCAGAAAAAAAGAAAAAAGAGAGAGAGAAAAGAAATTAACAATTTTTCGTTACCTTGCCGTTGGGTAACACTTCGTGATTAGCAAGTACCATTGTGTTGTTACATTTTACCATTTAAAGTCTTACATTATATTTCACTACTTGAACAAACTCATAGAGCATAAACACAGACGGTCCAAAGAACACAAATACCGCGACATATCAACTTCGAGAAATCTGTAACACAGACATTGCTAGAAAACAACATACATGGGGCCGTCATGTGGCAAAAATTACTGGGGCCTGCTTACATAACTTGCAATGGCATACTTTTTCGAATACAAACCAAAAGAAATTAATTGCACAATGTCAATGTTTTGCCCTTATTGCTATTTTTTGTTTACTCTCTCTCTCTCTCTCTCTAAAAAAAAAAAAAATCATAATAAATCTGCATTTTATTTTATAATCTACTGGTAAACCTCAGGAGAGGGCAGTGCATAGCGATTTGTATGCATTAACACAGACTTTGAATTTCTCTTCAGCCACCGCCTGCAACCATAGAGTGATATCATCCATCCATAAGCTTCAAAGGGAATCCACAAAACCACCCAAAGAGTAAGTAACGTATCACTGGAAAGGAGGAAGCAATTCTTGGTGCCGGATTTACCGGTACCCCCACACTCGCCTCCACCGTGCTCCCCGCCTCCCCACGGGGAGCGAGGGCACCCACAAAGTGGTGTCGTGTGTAGGGTAAAGATATTGCCCGCTGAATAAAAAAGAACCAATTCCCATTGTTTGATGATCCGAAAATGAAAGCCATCATAAACACACAGAAAAAACTTGGAATCTAGAAGCAGGCCTAATAAGCCTAACTCAGAATATATGTCACATATGTAGATAGGCTACAAGTTGTGGTTAACAACAATGAAATCATGTGAGAGATGCCAAATTAAAGCTGAAACAGAATATCCACACAACAAATTGACAGCTTAGGATATGTTAAAAAAAGAATATGAATGATGAGTCACTTATCAACCTGCGAAGAACCCTGATGTTTATCTGGATGCCATTTTAAAGCTGACATGCGGAACCTGCCAGGTACATGGTATAATGACAATAAAAGACTTAAGAGAAAATACCGGCCTAAGGTAAGATATAAAATTGTATTTCTCAAAACGGCATTTAGCACTGAAGCACTTACGCCTTTTTAACGTCTTCAATCGTTAAAGGACCTGTGGGAGGCAGACCTAGGATTGTTCTGTCAAAATAGGATCCCAAAGAACAGGACTCGTTGTCAGACTCAGTTTTAGTTGAAGTATCTGATTCTGCGGTTCCATGAGTTCTCCAGTTTGCATGTTCTCTCCACTCAAACCCAGATTTTGATCTTCGGAAAGAAGATTCATCAAAAGACCATGTATACCATTTGTTTCCAAAAGTTGCTTGAAATATTGTCTCAGGCTCGTCAAAGTCCTCAGAGAAGTTGTGTCTTCGAAACTCACCTGAACATTTGATAAAAGAAGTCTACTTAGTAGAACTACAGCTCATACAGCCGTAGGCAAGCAACTACAAATTTTTCAAACTAGTGTCATTTATTTGTATTTTTTTTATAATAATCAGCATTTATTGGTTTGAATTAACTCTTATTATTTGCAGATATTCATAGTAGTTATTTTGAACAACCATGGCAAATTTCTAACCAGAAATCTATGCAACTCTAATCTATCCCTCCATCTCTAGATTAGGTGCTTAGAATTAATCAATCTCTAGAAAACCACAAACAAAAAGAGTGAGTAGTTCTGCTGACCCACAGTGAATAACGAATTCATTAGCTCCAAGTATTAGGTAAGCATCACCTCCTTTTCATCATGCATATTAGTTGCACCTCTGAATGAAATTTTGAGTTAAAAGTAGAGATTTTTTTTTTTTTCCCCTGAAATTTTTACAAACCGATATTATCTTTTGTAACATAATAAAACAAAGAATGGTTTGAGAAGTGTTTGAAGAGCTATCCTGCTGGTAATGGGCTCGAACTTACAATATGCCTGGGATAGAGCAGTTGCACGGCAGTGTTTTCATGGGTTAAAAGGGGAGAAAAAAAACAAAAAGCCCTTCCTTCAACAAGTTGTTTAAGGGAACGGAAATTGTTAAAATTGGAATGATATAGGCTAATTATGAGGGCAGCAGCAGGCTCACATAGAAATTGTGTCACAATAGTAGGTCATACTCGGTTGGCCTTTCAAGAAAGAAATAGTGATTTCCCACATTGAAACAGTACATGCCAGAACAAACCAAGGATAGAAGGTGAAGTCGCAAACAACAATCAAATCAATGAAATTCGACTACTGCAATAAAAGATAAAGGACTGAACAGTAAAAGAAAGATAATGCTCACGTTTATTTTTCTTGTGGTTAGGCTTCCTAGGACCTTGAGCAGAAGCTTTTGATTGCCTTTTCATATGAGCATTATCCTGGTGCTCTGCATGAAATGTCCATGCTTGGCCTTTAGCCTGGGAAGAAGTGAAAGAAAGTCACGTCACTGATCAATTATAGAGCAGAATTTTTGTCCAAAAAAGGAGAATCGTGTTAAATCAATACAAGGCAAACGGAAACGGCACACATTTGTCTTTAACAGATGCAACAAGCAGTAAAAGAGAATCTTTCGCATAGATTATCTTTCACCAGTTAAAACTATTTCTGGAATGGCTAAAAATTTGAATTGACATCCCATTAAAAATCATAAAATCAAATACTTACTCCTATTTGTCCAAGGAATGGATACCTGAATTCAAAGGGATGTCAATATAAGCCAGGAAAATGCAGTAGAAATTGACATGCTCGAACTGATTACAGAGCCCTTTAATTTTTTGCATTTAAGGGTGATGAAAGTCCTCATGTGGAACTCCCTAGTGGCTAAGAAACTGAAAATCCATAGGTGAGCAAAGCTGCAATAGTATAGCTTGCTCCTCTGTGAACATCACAGATTTGAATCATGGAAATAACTTCTTTGTAATTGCAAGGGAAGGCTGAGTGCAATAGAGGACCCTTCCCTAGCCCTCACAAAGCAAGGAACCTAAAGATTGGCGAATGACCTTTAAAGGGTAGTGAAGCAGTCTGACTAGTGCATGAAAGATATGACACCAGTTGCTTAAGGGGTAGAAAATTTAAGCAGAGCGTAACGTACAATCAAGAAAGCAATTAAGAGCATTCTATGGATTCTGAATTTTACTTGTAGTCAAGAAACTTGGCCCCAACTATAGCATACAATGATATACAAATGCTCTGGAATCTGGATTCTTCCTATTCACTGGGCGAACCAAATTTGAGTTGGATATAAAGTCAGAAAATTAGTTTTATAGGCCCCACTTTAATGATCATAGGTCTACCTGTTTCAAATATCTTTCAAGTCAGGTTAGAATTCCAAAGACTAACAATCACTTAAGAAAAATAAGTATAACTTGTAACAAGCTTGAGAGTGCAATTAATGTGCTAATCATCAGGAACCTTTGGATAAGCTTGGTTATCTAAATAATCAGAGACAAAAATTTAACCTGAAATGAAGCTCTAGAAGATCCGCCATTGAAGATAAGGTTTCTCAGGGCTCTCTTTGCATCAGCACGTTTCTGATGTATAGCATATCGTATATGACTCTGGATTGACATTTTAAAGTGTCACAGGGGGCCTTAGAGAGAAAACAAATAGCTGAATTAAAAGAGGAGATAACCAGATAGAGAGGAGCAGAGTTTGCAAAAAGTCATCAAAAGATTAGAGAAACAATGGGGTTAAGAACAGTAAACATTAATCTCAAGTTTGGATGGGAAAAATCTCTAAGGCTATTAAAATTTAGGGAGCAATAAAAGTAGATGGGATTAAGGAAAGCAAACACCCATCTCAAGTTGATGAAAGCTCTAGGGATTGATGAAAGTAGATATTTTTCTTATATTACCTCTCACTATCCTAGCAGGAAGTATAAGACCTGACATTTGCTCTGGACTACAAAAGTTGGTAAAAGTCTATACCTTAGAAGGTTGCTGATTTCTTTTCACATCCTGCAAAAGAAAGAGAATAATTGTCAATTGTACACAAAAAAAGGAAAAAGTTTGAATCCTCCACCTAGATGGTGAGACATGTGAAAACTGATTCTTAGCATTATAATCTATTCCTATAAGCAATAAAAAACTTGAACCATAATCGTAGACATTATGATATTTATTGCTAAAGTGCACTTAGTGTCTTTAAAAGATGCATGGAGAAGTAGTGCGAGTGGTTTGGGGTTTGGAGTTGGAACGAAAAATGGAATCAAAATCAGGATGAACTTAACTTGGAAAATAAAAGGTCATTCCCCCTGTACATTTTGTTTTCTGTGGACTCCAAGTCCAGAGTTAGTTGTTGTTAGCTAAAGGGAAATTGTCACCCATTGGTGGAAACTGACTATCATCAATGACTACTACATCAATGGTTGGCATGATTTGATCAAGAAAGGGAGAAAGCATTTTGCCCTCTTTAAGAGAATGCAATAGATTCTTCCTATCAAATCAAGAATAGAATGAGTCACTCTCATTCGGATTCCTTTTTTATGCTTCTTATCTTTTTCTTGAGCTGAAGAGCTCCGAAATGAGTATAGATATAAATACACACAAAGGTATAAGAGTACGAAAAAATACCTTTTGTTTGCAACCAACAGTCCTATGTTCAAAATACTCCAATAGCATCCAGTCGAAGAAATCAAAACATAAAAATAATAGACCCAACAAAAATATGCACAACTATTACAACTTCCAATTAAGAACTGTCATTCTTTAACTTATGAAAAAATAAGAAAGAAGAAAATGCAGTTTCCACAAGTATAAACCAAATTACAGATGCTGCTGCTGTGTAGCACAAACCTACAGCTTAAGGAGTTGAGTATACCAGAGAAAAGTATCTTCAAAAATGTAAAATGAAATCTTCCACCAAAAATATTCAACTCTAGCACATGGAGCATTGGCATTTGCAGCAAAAATTGAGATATCAAAATGAGTGCCATTCATTATTTTCTCTCCTCAGAGTGCATGTGCCATGCACTCAAACATGTCCATAGTGATGTTAAGGCATGATAAATAGTCCTGACAACTAGATAAAAAAATATATATATTAATAAGCTAATGCATGCATTCAACTCAGCACAACGGGGAGTGGCCAAGAGACACTGAATTCTGCATGAAATCAATGACAGTTTGCCCTCCTAAACCCTCTCCATCTGAAATTAATGATAAAAGAAATTTCTCTTTGCCACCCAGGGACACATTGTTTTCCCTGAGGGGAAAAAAAAGCACCAATCTACCATAGTACTAAACATTCAAACCATAGTACTAAACGTAGCAACTATCTGAAAGAGCTAAGGTCATACTGACCATGGTACTAAACATTCAAACCATACAATTCTCACCTTCTTGTGCAACCTAGCTGGAAGGTGAAGTAGGATCACATCCTGGACCCCCAAGGCAGGGCGGATGTAGGTAGGGTGGTTGTTGTGTCCGATATATCAGCAAGGCATGACTCTGAAAGGGCTACAATTCTAACCTTGTGTTAGGACCTAATCCTTTTATGATTTAATCCCAGTTCCCAAAAATATAGTGCTGTCACAGAACTAGAAATCCATCTGGCTTTCTACATGTCTAATAAATAAATGTAACCATACCTGCCTTGCAATTCTAGATATTGGAACCATGCTGCAAAGCTTTTACTTTCCACACCATTATCATGCCAGAGAACCCCTCCTCATGTCGCCATCTTGATGAATAAACTGATACTAAATTCATTTGTATAATCATAGGTGGACTTCGAAGATTCTCAGGTGAAAGTCAGGTGGGATTTAACTTCATATTGTCTTGGTTAACTCACACAGTCTCTTTGCACCTAGTATTAATTGGTTGAGACATTGAAAACATGCAGCAAACTGTGATTGTGGATCTAGTTTTACATCTATGGCAGGATGAAAACACTTAGGTGTTTCCCCCATAATTGTTCCAGATGAATTTCGTGGACACTAACCAAGCGCTTTAATGCATTATTGGTCTCTTTTATCAGAGTAACTCAGCTTCTCATGTAAGAAACAAACGACACACAAGATACTTTTCTGCTACATTTAAGAATGATTTTTCTTCTGATAGATTACCGATAACTATTCTTATGCAAGTCTGTTCTTTAAGTCACAAAATTCTAGGCATCTCTTTAGATGAATGATATCTACAACAAGTGCTAACAGAATTCAGCTCTTTTCCAACTTGGCCACATTTCTTCCAAGTTGAATGCATGAATTCACGCAATATAGGGCATGGTACCAACTAGGACCACCTAGATTATTTCAGTACTAAAGGAAATGTTGTAAGCAGCCAGCATCTACAGATTCGTTGCTGAATAAAATCGTGCTGATGCCAGTTCCACTAGTGGGGTATATGGGTGCCAGTCAGCCTAATCGTAGTGCACAACGCTTACAAACTAAAGATGAAGTCTCTAGCTTTGAAATTTCAAAACCGAGTAATCACTGCATAAATTTCACTTCGCACCCAAAGAAAAAAGGAAAAAAGTCATTTACATTTTACTTGCCTTTCTAGGATCTCACGACACAAGGAATGACCCCATCCACACAATGGATCATCATATCAATGAATGT
The DNA here is from genome assembly GCA_019804595.1 of Bruguiera parviflora. NCBI lineage: Eukaryota > Viridiplantae > Streptophyta > Magnoliopsida > Malpighiales > Rhizophoraceae > Bruguiera > Bruguiera parviflora. Next base: position 6,770,199 of record CM034047.1, read on the forward strand.
CAGTTAACTAAATATCATTCGTGCAGCTACATAATTGAAACAAACAGAGGAATCCCATGTCCACATGTAATCCAAAGTTTACCTTGCGTGGCTAATAACAAAAGGAACAAAGAACTCCAGATAAAAGAACAGGGCAGGGGAACAATTGAGGGAATCAAAAGGAAAGCGATAGAGCCTCCGAGAAAATGAGATGGGGAACATAAGAGACTCACAGCACTCCATTTGCTCTTCCATTTCTCGAATGCGGAGGGCGTAGAATGAATTGAAGCAATATGGGTCTTGGTCCTTGACTGAGATGAAGTCGGAACAGCCAAGGTGTTTTGAAGTATCAACGCCTGCCGCCATCTGGGTATTACTTGCATACTAAACCTACCCAAGAAAGAAACAATCTTGACAGGAAACGAAGGCAGGCGACACTCGTTAATGTTGTTGTGCCGCTTTACGTAAGTTCCACCTACGAATTGGGCCTATGCCTATTGCCAAGCACAGGACCAGACACCGACGTTTTGCTGTACAAAACGACGGTGAGTTTCAACTGCAGACCCCACCATACCCTACGCCTGTCCTCGCGGCCATGAAGTAAAGCCCAAGGCTCCAAAGTCCAAAGAGTTGCTTTTCTTTTATTTATATATCAATATGGGTTTTGTAGGGTGGGAAAAGACGTTTGGGACCTTTTGTGACTCGGGTGGACTCATGCAATCGCATCCAACGAGGAACGCCACACACACACACACACACACACACACACACACACACATGTCCATTCCATTCCATCTTTAGCTCACCTTCCTTTTGGGCCTCTGCCGGCATATGATGTATTTGTTATTACTTATATATGAAAACCTTAACTCACAGCAATCTGTTGGTGACAAGAAGCACATATATTGTGCGTTGGAAGATTAATGAACAAACTCACCAATTCCATATTCATACACAATCCCGACGACAATAACCAAAACCACCCAAAAAAAAAAAAAAAAAACAGGGGACAGTCTCTGAGAGAATAAAATGGAAAAATATCAAAATACTACTCGCAGCTCTCCAATTGAACCACCGCTTGTCAAATGTGGAGGGTGTAGAATGGATTGAAGCAAAATGGGTCTTGATTGTCGATGTTGTTGACTGAGATGAAATCCGCATAAACAAGGTATTTTGAAACATCAACGAGTTCCGCCATCTGGGTGCTATTTGCATACTAAGCCACCCAAGAAAGAAACAGTTTTTGACTAGAGACGAAAGCTGCAATTGTTGTAGTACTACACATTTATATAACGTTTTACCTTAGAATACGGGCTACATTCAACTACTCAACTGAAAAGGCATCGGCGTACAAGATGACGGCATGATTCACCTGGGGATATGATATCCCGCTGTTCTTTCTTTTTTACTGTTTTTCTTTCTTTTCGTGGTCATGGAGTCATTAGGCAAGGCCGTACTTAATTACTAGATCTATGCCTCGAGGGTCTGTTTACACTTGATATCTCGGCTTGATTACGTAGAATAATAAGTTAATCAGATTAAATTGAGTGATAATTGATAATAAATATTTTATATTTTATTAATAAGATTTTTTATATTTTTTATATTGTTTTTTTAGTATAAGTTATAATTATATTATTAATATTAAGTATAATTATAATTATTTTCTTTAAAAAAAGTTGATTTTGATTGATAAATAATTAATACAAAAATTATATTTGATAAAAATTGAGTAATTAGTAGATCAATTATAAGTATTCTTAATATGAATATTTTTTTATTAGATAACTATGAATAAAGACATTTTTAATATCAAACTATTAAAACTCTTAACCTTTAAAAAATGTAGTAATGAGAATCATATAAACTTTAACATGTTTAATTATTAAACTAAAAATTTCATTATAATTGATTCACTACTATTAATGAAAACTTTTGTGACTAATTTAATTTTATATTTTTTAAGAGAGTTGTTTATATGAAATTTGATATAAAAAACTCATTTGCAACTAATGGATTTGCAGGTCAAAGGAGATGATATAAGGTTTTATGTTTGATTTTTCAAAAGTGTAGTATACTCTTCGACTAGAGCTATTCACCAATTTAAATCTTTTACTACCTAACTATAATAAGATAGTATAGATGAGATTGCTACTAAAGTGGTAAATGTATAAATGTAATCTTTTTGTACATTGTAATGAGGAATTGTGTCATCTTAAAATTTGGTCATTGTGGGGTGGGCTAATGATGCCTATTATGAGAGTAAGCTTATAGCTTATAAGATAATAGTCTGTGAAATAGTTTAGTAGTAACAAAAGGCATTATGGGTTATAGTTTGAGAGACATAAAGTGAGAAGTTGTGGAATTACTTTGTAAAAATGTTGGTACATGAGATATATTAATCCTTGACTCATATATATGTGAATGATTATGTTGCAAATGGATTGGTAAAGGAATATGAAAGAGTAACTCCAATGATGCTAACGGAGACACATTTAATGGTATATTAATAACAAAAGTAGTAAATGGACAAACAATCTCATCAAAAATTGCATCTACAATTATGTAGAATTGTCATTATTGTAGAGAATAGTATCGATAACCCATGATACCTGAAGGATGGGGATATCCCAAGAAAATACATCGATGTGACCTAAGCTCTAGTTTATACTTGGTTTAGGGTCATAGGTTTGAATACACAACACAGTCAACAACTTAAAAATACTCAATGGGTGGTGCAAAAAAAAAGAGTACTTCCTAGGGATTATGTTATTGCAAAACTGAAGTAAATAGTTAGTTGATAATATTAACTGTACTTTTAAAAGTAAAATCCCAAAAGTAAGAGAGAACAAATACATGACACATCACTATTAAACTCATTTTTACCATATGTCTATATTTACATTTAATCAAACCATTTTGAAAAGTTAGATGATTACAAGATGTTTATTTATAAATGTCACGCTTTTGTAACAATTTATTAAAAAATAAAGAAAGAAATTTTTTAACTTAGTTACTTTGAATAGTTTTAACTTGAGTATTGAGTTAACTTTTGATAAAATTTAGAAATACTATAAAAATATATAAAAATTAATTAAGATAATTAAGCACATAAAGTCAAAAAAATTTGAAATAATTATCAATAAAACAAACATGATATTTATTATTTTAGTAAGATGTTACTAGAGTCGACCTTCAAATATCTAGATATATTAATTTTAGAGGAGTTATGACCTATTAAAAGTGAGAGGATGAAGATGATGATGACTTTTTCTAAATGTATATGCTGAGCAAGTTAGTTGTGTAAATAATGACTTGCTGAACATGTAAGAAATAGTTAAATATATAGTATGCCTTAAATAATGGTATTAGCAAATACAAGAACTGAATTGAATTAGGTAATAAATTGAGTGAGAAAACTTAAGTTGATCAATAGTTAATAGACTCCTTAATTAAGATTTCTTTAAAAGAAAATTTTACTTATACAACGATAATTTACAAAAAAAAAATAATTGAATAACAAAATGAAATTATAATTATTTTCTTGTGAAAATTGAGAAAGTGAAAGTAAAGTTTTCTTAATAGAGGGAACAACTAAAATATTAAAAAAATAAAAATTTTAAAAAATAAGAGTATTTGTATAAATTATTGAGAAGTTAGACCCATTACATATAATAATATGTTAGTTGCCTAGGTAAGACTAAAGAAAGGACAATTAAGATGATTGTTTGTAATATGGTATGTGGTACCAGAATTTGGATGCCACAGGTTTGAAAATACTAATGATGATGGTGAAATTTAAGCAATGTAAAGATGTGATGCTGAGTCTAACAATTATGGTAGAAATCCACAATCACACACACATTGACTTAATGACCAAAATAATTATAGAGTTAACATTGAACACTGCCTTTCTTTTGATTTCCATAGTTGTTTGCATTTGGCGAATAATTTGAAGTTGAATTTCATAAGACATAATGTTGCCTACGTTGTGGAATTTGTTGCTTAGGTTATGGTAATTTGTTTGTGTGAGAAAGAAATTGTTCTGATGATCTATCCATTTAGTGTGTTATCTGCATTATAAATGTTGTTGGGGTGGAAGAGGAAATAGTGGGTGAATCTGATTAATTGAACATTTATACTTTCACGAGAAATAATTATGATATTATGTAAAATAATAAACTAACAAAATGAAAGTAAATGATAATTACTAATAAGTATTTTATATTTTTTTAATAAAATTTTGTATATATTTTTGTTATATATTAATTATATAGTGTAATATTTTTTTATAGTGTAAGTTAGAATTATGTTATTAAAATGGAATATAATCATGATCTTTTTTCTTTAAAAAGAATTGATTTTAATTAATGAATAATTGATGAAATTTATTATTAATAGAAATTAAATAATTAATAAAAAATTATATAAATGATAAAGATTAATTAATAAAGAAATTGTAATAGATAAAAATTAGATAATTAATAAAAATATTGTAAATAATTAGAGATGAAATTATAACTAATAAAAATTGAATAATTAGTGAAAATATTATAGTTAAATTATGATATATTATTATTTGTTTTATAAATTTAATTAAGGATTTTTACGTTAATTAAATTTTTTTACTTATATTTAAAATTAAACTAATTTGATTAGTAATTTAAAAGAGTTAAATTTATTTTTTTTAATTCATTAAGAAGTCATCGCGTGCTTAAAAAGGGTAATTCTATCTTTTTTTATTTTTTTTTATTTTCCTTTCGATTCATAAAGAAGTGAGCTGCATATGTCACCAGTCTCTTTGCCAACTTTTGATGTATCTCTTTGGAAAGGGAACGCCCGCCGGACTGCTTATTTATCCATTATCACAACTTTTTGTATTGGAGAAGTGGTTAAAAATCTAGTCTTTAAACAAAGAGACTGATGACAGACGTAATAAGATTGAATGGCCCGGCGAGGAGAGGGGCAGAAAGCCATCACATTTGGTTGTCATTGTGGGCTGCGACATCCTTTTCACCATATGGAAATTGCTTATTTTAGTTCCATCGTTCGATAGAAAATAACTTCAGCTTCTGAGTTCTCAAAATTTTAACGCTTTACTATCAAGCTAGTGACTTGGTTGATTGATTGATGTACGGATCGACAGTGTGATGTGCACAGGCAGTGTGTACTGTAGGCAGGTTGAACCAGACTCTGTCGGCTCAAAGTCTCCACGTCTCTTGATTAGAACAGCCCGTATAACCTACAAATTTGCACCAGAATTGGCACGGTAGAACTGATATAAGGTTTAAAAATTAAAAAAAAAAAAATAAAACGTATATATACGAAAGATACACTGAAAATTATAGCTCAAATAAATAAAAATTGAATTACAATGAATGCGAACATAAAATCATGTTAATTCATGGTCAACTTTTTTCTGCTCGTAAAGCCCACCTTGGAGAAGCTATTTCCTAAAGAACAAAGTTTTCTTCGTGGGGACAAATGTGTATGCCTGTCCCATCAATTAATTATTTATCTCCCTTTTGTTCCATATAGATTAAAGCCACATTGTATAAAAATTGCAATACAAACAATAATAAATTTTTAAATTTTTTTAAGGTGACGTCATTTTTAGCTGTTGTAAGTTTTATAATTTATGCACAAATTTCATGGTAGCATTGCTTAATGCTAATTTATGTCGATCATATGTATCAAACTTTCAAGTAAATTATTTCCTCAAGAAAAAAAAAAAATCAAGTAAACTATAGTTTTTCCGTAGCATGACAAAACAAACAACACACAAAAAGGACAGATGAAGGCCCAGGTTGAAACTTCCTTCGATGCACAACTCTGCATAAGAATTAATTGTTGTAAAACAAAAGGCCCGCACGCTGTGGACGGCGAGATTTGAGTAGTTTACTACAGCTATTGAAGAGAAATGGGTGCTTGATGGGCTTGGCTATTGACCTCACAACCAATGAATGCGACATTAAAGAAAAGTTTATTTTTTAAATTATAATTTATAATTAAATTATATAATTACTATAATTTGATTTCAATAATTGGATTTCAAAATCAATTATAGATGGTATAGATATTAAAAATATACAATTTCTTACTCTTTTTTTTACCACAAATTATTCCTTTTGTTGCAAAATTTTCCAAATAGCAACAATATTTCTATTTTCAGGATTGTTAATAAATTAGTTTGAATCCGTTATAGAATTTCGTAGATATGATGATATCTTATATGATAGAACAAATCATATGATTTGATTTGCATAATCTTTCTTCATATTATTTGGTTAATATTCTTGACTTACTTTGCCTATTTTGTATATAGGTTCTTTTATAAATTCGTATAATCTACTCAAGTCAAATGCACATATAGTAGTATTATTTTCATTTTCTTATTCACTTTCTAACAAATTGAGTCATCATTTTGTCACATCAAAATCATATTGATGAGTTTGTCACCGCCCCACTAATTGTTATAGTATTTATGCAATTAAATTGGATTTTCACATCAATGGCTGTGGATTCAACAACCTCTTTTCTTTCGAAAAGGTGAATTTTAAGGAATTTGAATGTGGATTTTAATATTGAAAAAAAAAAAAATGTGTTTTGGTATCCTCGGCTGCTGTTACGCTTACAAACTGCAAGTTTAGGTGTTGCACGAACAAATAACATCAGAAATTGGTGTTGACGGCTTGACTTTAGTAGTTTAGTTATTGTGGTGCACCAAAACTGACCTGTATGCTAAAAGACCCATAATAACACTAAGAAAAAAAAACAACAAAAAAGGATTGACAGTTTGCTATCATGTCTAACGCGATGTAATCATATGGACACCACAACTCACGTAGCTTTCATATATATTTTAGGTATATATGACTTAAGAAATAAACATAAAAACATGCAGACATTATGCGGCTACAGATAGACTCTTAAACCTGGTCGTGGGGCATATGATATCTTCATATTTGGCCATCAAAAATTTAAAAAAAAAAAATAAGGAACAGCTCTCTCTGAGATTGCAACCAACCCCTTACCCACCAACCGGGACATGAAGTCCCTGCAAATACGTTATGGCCCTCTCGCTGACTAATTATGAATGTGGAGTAACTCGTCACATATGTCACAGGTCATTTTTGAATTTTAAGGATAATCTTAGTGGATGCCCTGTAATTTCTCATTCGACAATTATATATGTAATCTTTACACTTGAGACTAAATATGTTATATTGGGGTTATTATATTTTGATCCCATAGTCGAATTTAGGCATGATTTTGGTTCGGGTTGATTCTAATTTCAGTTCTTAACTACCGGGTCCGCTCTCAAGATTAAGGGGAATCGTGGCTAAATTACAGATTGTCAGTTTGGTTGCGATTTGTTTCAAATCACCGGTTCCAGCGCAATTCTAAATTTTGGTTTGGTTAAGGTTTCGGTTTCAACTCACTTTGGTTCAAGTTTGATCTAATTCAAAATCATCCAGTTCGAGTAGATTTAGCTAGTTTGATCACTTTTTTTTTCTTTTCTTTTTTTTTTTTTTTGAGAATTGGAATATTTTAGATTTTTAATATGTAAAATTTATATAAACTGTTATGTTAAAGACAACCTCGACCATTGATTTAATTTTTTTTTATTTTTTTAATGTTTTTTTTTAAAGGACCACTAGTTTAATCATCGATTATGATTTCAATTTGGAACTACTGATTAAATTAGCAATTTACAGTTACTAGAGGAGTGAAACCTTAATCAAACGGCCCCTCCCCACGATTTTGGTTTGAACTAGAACTGACTGATTTAGTTTTGATTCAGTTTTAATTCTAAATCAATCTATATCTACTTCAAATTGGAACTATAGTAATGTTTAATCGAATTATTGTAGTCAAGGAACAATATTGAGATTGAAAATTAGGCATAATGAAAATTATGTGAAGATAATTGAATAATTGATAAAAAATTTATCAATTTAAAATAATTAGAAAATATATTCTATTGTTCTTACTTAATATTGTTTCGAGAAACTCCTGATCACGGTGGAATGAAATTTAAGAAAAAGTTTTTAAACCTCATTTATGGAATCAATGAAGTTTGTAGAATTAATATAACTAGATAATAAATAAAGTAAATAAATATTTTATATTATATATCTGATTGTAATATTAAATAATGAAATTTTTTTTGATCTATTGAGAGACTCATCATGCCTTAAGCTACACAATAGGTGTAGTTCTCCCTAGTTCCATAAATCCTATACCTTATTTTTAAAATTAAAATTTAAGATTTTAAAAATAAAAATCTAAATTTTTAACTACTATGATATTTCCATAAGAACATTAATGAAAACTTTTAATTATACTTTATAATTCATAAGCAAAAAGATTAGTTAAACCATTTTAAGATTTCTAATATTTGAATGATCATAATACATTGCTAAGTATTAATTTTAATTTATAATTATAAATTAATTAATAAGAAGATTAATAATACATTAAATGTGTTTAATTTATCAAACCTTAAACTATAATTTGTATTGATTGCCAACATATTAAGAAACTAATGTATAACATATGTATGGATAATTGGTGAATATCGAAAATAGAGATCATATTAGAATTAATTGAAAAAAAATATAAAAAAGGTTTAGAGATAAATATGAGATATATATATATATATATATATATAAAGTTCAATGCAATTTAGAAGAAATTGTTTCTTTCTATTTAAGTTGGATTAATTGGAAAAATCCCTATTTATACCCCTTTATAATCAACCAATCTAAAAACATAAGTCTTCCATAATTATAACATAAAATCATAGCTCTATTTAATGTTGTTTTATTTAGTCACTCAAAATCACCTACATTCAAATATATATATATATGATACTATAATGGATAATTCTTACATAACTAGATTTTTATAATTTAGATTAGTTGCTTATAATCTTATAAATTTTAAGTGAAATGAATAAGATATAATTAGACAAAAAGTCATCATCTAACTAATTTATAAGTCACTAAGAGATTGATAAACAAGTTATCTTTCTAACAAATTTCTCGAGTTGACAACAAATTTTGTTACGAGTAAAATTATGAAATCAATCAAATGAATGATTAAAATTATGAGAGCACTCAAATGAATAATTGAAGACCTAATCTAATTTATTTATTATGTTTAAAACTAATTCTCATTATCTTTATATGTTGGAATGTTAGTCAATATGAGCAATAATTTGTCATTATGTTGCATATTGGTTACTAATAAGCTTACTAGTACAAATTAGTTCAAGCTAGCATAAAAAACTTAAAAATCATTTGCAAACCAGAAAAATAGTTACATAACCTTAAATTTCCATTTCTTATATTCCTCTTGAAAACATTGATAATGGAATTTAGGAGGTTTACAATTAACATAAGAATAAACAAATTGTATATGTGATACTAGCTAGTATGACTCCTATATTTCAAAGACAACTTAAGAACATGTATGCTCGCTTCATCGTATTGTTTGATGCATAAATAAGAATGAGAGCAACAAGATCTCAAAGGAATTATTCTAATATAAAATGCAAAAGAAAATTTAGTAAAGGCTCATGTTTTGAAGTTGATTGATTATATTGAGAAATTGGTCAATTGGGTTTTGTTATGATCATAAGTAGAGTGTTGACATATTTAAATAATCTTAACCTTAATGTTATTCTTAGTTTTTTATGTTCAAAAGCTACATTATTTGAGTTTTTGAATATACTCAAAACTACTTAGCAATCTTTTTGTTTTTAATTTTTTTGTTTACAACATACTTAAAAATCCCTTAAGTAAGGAAAAACCTATGTTCTTCTAGTTGATTCTTCCAAGGGCAAGAAAAAAAAATCTAGGAATAAAATAACAAAGGAAAAGCCTTAGTAATTAAAATAATTTAACCTAATGAAGTGTAAGAAAGATAACAATAATTGTTAGTATATGTCCTAATAACTAAGAAGTTAGTTATTATTTATATACATTGTGGATATTTTGTTAATATAATTTTATTAATAAAAATATATATATATATCTTTAACATTGTTTTCATATATGATATTTTTATTGGAAAACTCTAAAGATAAAATTTATAAGATAAATATATTTTATAAAAATAATTATAATAATATTATAATTATGAGATATTATTATATCAAAATATTATTTTTAAGTATTATTAATTGATGCACTATTAAGATGGGATATCGATAGAATCGATAAACTGATACATGTTATATTCCTTTCTTATAGAAAAAGTAGTAGGTTTCATAGATTGATATATTAGCATACTTGAACAAATATATAAATACTTATTAGACAAACAAATGTATTAAATTAATTCACTATGAGAATTTTCAAATAGAACATTACTTGTGTCTCTATTAAATTATTTATGTGATAATTGTGAAAACAATTCTTAAACTTAAGATCACTAATATATTTCACATAGAAATTATTATGATTTGATATGACTTTTAGGTTATTTAAATTAATGATTACTTGTGAGGGCTTGCAAGGGGTATGATATGAATTATATGGAAATAATTGCATGATTAAAAAAAAAATTCATCGTCCTGAAGATTTATAAGAGAATATATTTTTTTGTTCTCAATGGATATTGATTTAGAAAATTCCTTAATAAGGTAAAATAAGTATTTATAAAAAAGTTGTGATTTTAGTTATAAAATTAATAGTTTATATTTAAGAATGAATATAATTAGATAAGGTAGAATATATGCTAATTTTATACTTTTATATCTAATTTTAAAAAAATTAGTATTATAAATAATTAACTTATACCGAGAGATTATACACTAAAAGAATATATCAAGTTACCTTTGGATACTCTTAATATTTGGACAATTATGATATATGGTTAGATTTTAATCATAATTTATAAATATAAATAAATTAATTAATAATTAATAATAAATTAAAAAATTTGAATTGTCTAATTCTTTTGAATTATAATACATAGTTATTGTCAACAAGTCATGATTTTATTAGGTCATACACATAAAAATAATTATGAAAATATAAAATACAAATCAAATTAGACTTGATTTAAAAATTGAAGAAAATTTTTAGGTCAAATATATAATATATGAAAATATAAAGATTTAAAATGTAATTTATAAAAATTATACATATATATATATATATATAAAAAGATTTAAGGCTTGGAATTCTTATAAATATCTCTTTAGGTGACTCTCTAAAAGAGTTTAAATAGTTGTTTATAATTGTCTATGTAAATTACTATTAGAATCAAGACATTTTAATGACTATGTATATATAATTCAAAAGAGGTGAAAGATGAATAATTAAGAATACAAAGTTTAAAGGGTTGTTTTCAATTATTTGTGTGGATTATTGTTAAAATTCAAATGTTTGGAAGATAGTGTTTTGCAATAATCGACAAAAAAGGGCTGAAAGAAAAAGAATTAAAAATTCTTCGATAATAATTTTATCTTTTACGTTAGTTTTTTAATAATATATAATAAGAATCCATTTTTAAGAATGGATTTTAAAATTTTTATTTTGACAGTATATTTATTTGATAAATATTTTTTTGATTCCTAACATGAAACGTGTTATTATCCGGACAAAGAAGATTATAAGAAGAGTAAATGAAAGGTTTATTTTTCCAACTTGAAAGAATATATATATATTTTTTTAAAAAAGCTATGGAAGCCTCTAGTCCAAGTATATTTATGAATAATATAAATATATTTACTTCTAATCTATTTTCTTGGGTATGGGATATTGAAAGAGATGCCTCTTGGTGTAATAGTATAGGTTGTTTTGGAGGTTATATGCTTGAGTTGTAGGGATAATCTATTTATGGAAAATAAGAGTAGATCTGCAAATGTATGATTCTTTTCTACACTTTACAACGCAAGAGCCTTATGGACACTCTTTTAGAGATGATCCACAACTAGTACTTTTGATGATAGACTTCCATAAAATTTAACGAGATTGTCAATTATATATGATTAATTTTAGACCCATTCTGAATCTTTAAAATTAAATATTAATTTTATGATTAATAAAATTGTAAGATTTAAAATTGTTTAATTATATGCTGATGTAATTAAATACTTGAATAATAAAAAAAAAAATTAAGAATTGGAGCAAGGGTTGAGTTCACAATATTTTCTGTGCCATTGAATAATCATTCTATATGTATGTTTCTATTTCAAGTCAATTCACCATTTTATTGTTATTTTCTAAAAATGGCTTTATGTATTACTTAAAATAACAAAAAACTATTTTTTTTTTTTTTTGGATTTGGTTGAACTGAGAAATGAAGAGTTAACTATAAGTGAGGTTTATAGAGAAATTCACTGTCGCATGCATTTTAGCAAAGATTAATCAAAGGGATTACTCGCCAAAGATTGGCAGATTCAATCATTATACTTTATTAGCAATTCAATGTCAGATCCAACCTCAACGTTCTTGGCTTCTTTTGAAGCTTTGGCAACTTTGGCAACATTTTTCCTGCCGAAGTGCAATTTTGTTCTTTTTACCAGATTGTCAAGCATCTCCTCCATCAAGAGATATTAAACATAAGAGAACATACAAAGCAGTATGCAATTAGTACGTGGGGTGATAAGGAGCCCCTCACAGTCCCTTTCTAATTAATTACTTGCATAATCAACAAAACAAAGTAAAGAATCACAACGGAGTTAAGTAATCAAGGATTCAATGTCAACTAAATCTTTAAATCTCGGTAATCAAGGATTCAAAATTGCCTAAGAAGACAACGAAATGCCCACGATCAGATCCTGATCCTGAGGAGAAGGGCAATTGTTTTTTGATTGTTTCTTTGTTTCTTAAATGGTACGAAATAATTATGCCTACCATCTATACTTAAGATACCATAGAGCTGGACTTTTCAGAGAATAGCATCCATCAATGCAAACGCAATCAAGGATTTAAATGGAAAATAATGGGTATAACGGAAACTAATCAAGGAAATCAATGCTCTCCACGAAAATAAGAATGCAATAATTATGGAATCAATAATGAAATTTTTAGCTTGTCAATTCAGTAACAGGCTCGTCCAACCATTAGGGCTCTCTAACATTGATTGAGGGTAGATGTTTGGATTTATCTTTTAATTGTAGTTGGCAATTCTGTCGAAGAAAAATCTTATCAACTCCATGACTATAAAAAGTAATTACATATAAATTCTTAAATTTTTACAGTAAACATGGTTTTTTTTTCTCAATTTTCTTAATATACTATTGAATATAAGATTTCTTGTTCAGTAATAGAAGGCACCAAATTGGTATCTTACAAGAACACCGATATTTTTTATATGCCGGCATATTAAGATGGAGATTACAAAGATCGCATAGGAAATATTAATTAATGCAATGAAGCTACTCATAAGTGGATCTTACATAATCCATATGATGCCGAGACGGATCCGGAAAGAAACAAATGTTGACACCAGACTTGTTCTGCAAGCATTAACGAACGCCTTGTATTCTTGGTTTCGAAGTTAATCTAAGCTAATTGAATTGTCGTTCTATAAAATAAAAAATAATAATAAAAGGAAGCCTATTGAGTTGACACTAGGGAAGAAATAATGGATTTTAGTTTGTCGAGGGATACCCAGTTATTACTAGACTTTTATTTTTTGAAATTTTGATTTTTAATTGTAAAAAATAGATATGAAATATATGAGAATAGAGAATATTATTTCTATTGAACCAATAGTCTCCTAAGAAAAAAAAAAAAAAACTAAATACAATTACTGTCTTCTTGAACCTGTAGTTTCGACAGTCAGCTACCATGTTTAAATGCAGTAATGAAGGAATCGTAATTACCCTTTTCTATGTACATGTGTTCATAATCATTATTATTAAATATGGTAAAACTTAATGACGAGAAGATCCGGGTAAAAATCACTTAATAAAAAAAATTAAATTTTTTTTAATTTTAAAATAACCATATATGTAAGTAGGACACAAAATGTGCCATCAAGAATTAAAAAATATACAACTAGACATCACTTGAATATATTCATGACTTATTACACATTTTATTTTATACGTTACATTTTGATGTTTTATTCTATATTTATTAATTTTGAATAAAAAAATTTAAAATTAAAAATAAATATATATTTTTTAATATGAGTGATGTTATGCTATAATGCTAACACTAGCATGATGTCACTTTGATTATCCTATTGGCGGGATCTTTTGGCCATGTAACAGGACTCTTAAATATATAAGAAAAATTAGGTAAAAAGTTATAAAGTAATATTTACATAATAATAATAATAATAATAATAATTTAAATTAATCACATTTTACATAATTTTCTAAATAAATAAAATTCAATATTAAAAAATTATTTACTATTCTTATATGGCTTTATATTACTCTTGATATATTATTATATTGTAATTATCTACACATATATATATTGTCGAATAATTGTGTCATTTTCTAGCTGAAAACTCCTACCCATATAATATATTTCATCTCATTGAATCATAATGTGCAAGTAGGTTTGATGTAAAATGAAATCGGGGAAGCCATTGGCCAACCTAGAAGTATGTCTCTATTAATTAATGTTTTGAGAATCGAACTGCCATTAAATTGAAAAAATTAAAAAATAAAAATTTAATTAATTTAACAAAAAAATTAAATCGCTTAAATGATTATTTAATTTTAAATATATAAAAAATTTCATATTTTGTATAATATATGATATATTGTTGTCAAATATGTTATTATATCATTTTAGTATATTTAATTGTAAATATTTCATAATTTAATATATTATAAATTTAAAAAATTAACTAATATAATATATTAATAAGTTTAAATAATTTAAGCCATTAATTTACATATTTTTATTTCAAAAAATAATTAATCTATTACCATTTATTAAAATAAAAAATATTTCAAAACACAACAATTAGTTAATTTATAGTAATACAATATACAAAATGTCTAATAAATAAATGACTTACCTCAAAGAAGAGAAAAATAGAGAGTTGGGTGATAATTTTATGGAAAATGTAACGCCTACATGTGTGTTCATAAGCAAATTGAGACTTGCAAATCTTTCTAAAAGTAAAGACAATGGTACTGAGTTACATATTATTTGTAAATATAAGGTTAGCGGGCAATTTTTTCTATAAAAACATTCAAGCTTTAATGCTTGAACCCAAAATTAAATAAGCTCAAAGTGACCAAATAATTGTTAGTTTCAATGAATTTAAGAGTTTAAAAATTGTGTTTTGGATCTCAATTAAATTGAAAAAAAAATAGAACAGTTCACTGGTTCATAATTAAACGGATCAGTTTGTGAATTTTTTTTAATACCCAGTTTTTGAAACTAAACCAAATCAAACATTGAACCAATTTTCAACGTTTTTTTTTAATTGAATCATCTCATCCGATCTTATTTTCAGAACATTGCTATAAACACAATAGACAACTCAGACGCTCCATTGCCCTGCTTTTAAGGGGCAAAAAAAAAAAAAAAAAAAAAAAAAAAAACCACAGAGCGAGAACAAAAGCAGAACAATCACATAGACGCACGCAATGATAGCAGATGGGCAATGTACAAACGCTGCAACCTCCTGAATTCCCTGCTTTAACCGAAACCTTCCATCATTTCCCCATTTCCCTTCTCTCCTCCTCCACCATTAATGCTCTTCCCTTTCCTATTCCGAGGCCTCATCGAGACACCCATCTCCACCCCGCCAACCCCCGCCCTCTCTCTCTCTCTATGTCTCTAAACTTACAGCCTGTGACAGCTGTTATTATATTCTATACATGTTAATAATCTAAATTAATTTCCAAAAGACATCAATATATTCTTGTGATTATGAGAAATCAAGTTTCCAAAACACTGAAATGTTGCACAAATAAAAGGAAAAAAAAAAACGGAGGTATTATATATATATATACATATATACAAAGTGTGTGTACAAACATCGATTTCTCTCGCTATCTCTCGACCGGTGTCCTTTCCTCCTCCACCACAGAACAATTGTCGGAACAACCAACAAACCCCACATTATTGTTTCCCATAAAATTCCATTATATTCTCTCGGTTGTCTCTTTATATCCCTTCTTGTGCACAAGGGAAGAAAACGAGACTAAACAAGATTGAAAGCTTTTTGAAAAAGGAGAGAGGGAGCAAGAGAGAGAGAGAGATAGAGAGGCAGAGAGAGTTCGGAAGTCAATTAACATGGGAGCTTGTGCGACAAAGCCTAAGTTGGCCAAGGATGAGGGTCAGGCTCCGCAGCCGGCCCAGGAGGAGATGCCGGCTGCGACGGAGGTGAAGAAGACTGCGGCTGCCGCTGTTGGTGGTGAAGAGGATAAGCAAGTTGCTGATGAGAAAGGGATCGGTGAGGGTGATCGCCCAGAAGGTGACAAGGTTAAGGAGGTCGTCGTCGTCGATGCTGAGAAGGTGGTCGACGACGACAACGACGATGATGATCAAGCTAGTAAGCGGCGATCCCTCGGTAACATGTTCGACGAGGTAAAATATTATGTTTCTCCGCAAAACCAACTTCCTCGTCCCTGTGTTACTCAATGTCTTGTTGGTCCATACAAGGAAGGCAGTGTTTGTGTTTTCCTAACGATCAAAGGTTTTGCTTTTATTATAGTACATATATGTGTGTGTGTGCATCTTTCTTCATATGGTATGTTTTACCAACTAGAAAGCAGATGTTGCATCGTTGTACTTTTATTTATTTATTTGAATCCTTTTCTGCTCAGCAGACGTTCCTTAGATTAGTTGTTTTCGGTAGAATTTTTCGGAATGCTTAATCAAACCGTAATTAAATGATATGATTCTTATTCCCTATTCTACTAATTGTTAAGATCTGATTCGGCCGAAATTTCCTTACTTTCCACACTTCCCTTTTGATTTGTGTAATCTGAGCTCAGATTGTCGTTTGTGTTTTCTTGCTCTTTTTTTTTCATTTAAGGTTTCGTTATTGAGCTTCCTTACAAGGGTCTAGACGCTGCGGACTGTCGTTTCGTGCTCTGGACTAACTTACCTTTTAAGAGCTTGATCGGCCTATTTGACGTGATAATTCCTTCAAGCTTTGATACATGCGGCCAAATTTGTCCTTTTGATTTTTGTCTTTTTAGTTTTTCCACGGCAATTTCCTTTGCTCTTTGCGCTGAAATCCCCGTGGATGAATTGGCATACCGGCTAGCTGACGTTTATTTACATGTACAATTGAATGGCCTGGCCCTGGGTGTCTAGTAGGACAAAAAGAACGCATGATGGAATGCATAGACAATGTAGGCGGGCCTTGCTAGGCGGTTTCTAAATGGAGTAGCAGATCAATTAACTCGTGGGGTTTGCATACAAATCGTCAAATAAAAAATTGCATAAAACAACAACAATAATAATTTCTGGCACCAACCCACAAATTTTTTTTCAAACATTGTTTGGATCGGCCGATGTCTCTGCCATGCTTGTCTATTTATCCTTGTCATTGTCATCTTATATGGGATGCGGGTGTGACAACTAATGAAGTCTCTGACCCTTATACATTGTTTCTATGGAAGTGTTACAGGTTTAACGTTTCTTCTGTACTTAATATTCCTTCCAACATAAACTCAGAGTTGTTATTCTGTTTTCGTTTTTTTCTTTTTTCTCCTCGGGGACTTTAAGATACCGAGGCACAAGTTGTTTGGTTCCCTTTTGTTGTTCCTTTCTTAATTTCTATCCTCCGTTTCTCGTCCCTCCCTCCATTTATTTTTTGTGTTTAGTTGATATAATTGAAAGACTGTTTGAACCTTCTCTGAATGATGTGTACAGTCCATTAGCATTACTTTTAAATTCTCCATCCGAATCTTATTATAATCAGAGCCCCATAAGTTTTTTCTCACTGTAATTTTTCCTCGTGGGAGAGAATCGTTTCCTTTTATTTTTTCGCTACGATTTGGAAGTTCTGACAGTCTAGGTTCAGCGATCGCATTTTATTCTGTAGACGGTACAATTGGCAGAAAGGTTAGATCTATACTCAGATATTGATAGCAAGTATCGTCTTAAGTTCCGTAGGTGCTTAATTGCAGGGTGGGGGCCACCATACACAATACCCTAAATTGATGGTTTTTTTTTTTTTTTTTTAATACTTTTTTGGCTTTGGGCAGAATGCACGGAATCATGCGTAAGAGAATATCTGAAACTGGCAGTCGGGATTATTTCATTATTTGTTTGCAAATGAGTGGACTGATGATGCCAGCTGATTGGCTATCACTTCTGGACTTTGGCACATACCTCTTAAACCTCTTTATTTCATTCATGGTTGATATTTGATTGACATTCTTGAACACATGCCACAACATACACAAATAGCAATATTCACACAATTGTCCGTACTCTTTAGGTGGTAGCTGTATGCCTTTTCAAACGACCAGGGAACATACTCAGGTCCTAACGTCCCATAATCCTATGCAATATTGAATTGCCGGTCGTGGTTGTCCTCTAGAGAAGAGTCACAAAGGTTCCTCACGGTTTATTTGATGTAGCATACAAGAGAAAAAAAAAAATATAAAGGACCGTAGCTTTTGTCATTTTAATAGACAATTTTCCTGGTGATTACATCAATCCTACTTGGTTGAAGTTTTGAATTTAATGCTCATTTTGCAGAAGAATGGAGAAAAGCAATCGCTGGATGGCGGCAAAGAAGCAACAGAACAAGTGAAATCAGAGAATGAAAAAATCATTGGGCCACTGACACAAGAACCATCTGTGACTGGAGGACCTACGGGGCTAGAGAAACAAGTTCAGTCATTGGCAGACACGGCACCTGCGGAGCCGGTTAGACTGGACAAGTCAGGAACTGAAAAATTTGTATTGGCACCTGAAATGCTACCAGCAGAAGAAAAATCCGACTCTTCAAAACGATCAACCCCAGCCAAAGCAGCAATTGATGCTCCAGGAAAGGTGGAGGCAGAGAAATTAATAGAGGGGACCAAATCTAGTTAAACAGATGCGGAGAAAAAACCAGAAAAGACCAGGTGGGGTTCTGAAAAGATTGTGAACAATTGTGGTTCAGGGGTGCTGTTTGGGTTAAAAAACCAGACAGGATAAGTTGAAATTCCCAGTTTATGGGTCGAGGTAGGTTTGCTAGAGGGATGGTTATCAACACCAACCACGCTTGTTTGTTTGTTTTTTTTTTTTTTTTTTTTTGGGTGTTTGGGGTGAGTTTGTTTCTGTTGGTCTGCTGCATAAAAATTTTCTTTTCCTTTGAGTTTGTTGGATATATATATTTTGTGTTTTTGGAACAAACAAGGGGCTATCCGTTTTCCTTGTTCTTTTTTGGCATACCATAAATTGGGTGAGCTGAAGAAACAGACTTTAGAAGTGTAAGTCTACCAGCAAATGATAAATGCTTGCCTTCCATCCCGCCAAGGTATCTTGCACCTTGTCCACTGAGCTCTTATAAGTGCTTTTGGTGACTCTCCCATGCAACACAGGCATTCCAAGGTGTTTTCCTAATTCAGTGGTTGGCATAATCTCTGCCGTCTATGCCAAACACATTGCATCAGTAGGTGGAACCTTCTGAGACACAAATAGTCTAAACTTCTGGACATTAACTTGCTGCCCAGATCATCGACAGAATAAATCAATGCACTGTTTCAACTCTTGCATCTGCACATCACTAGCTTCCCCAAATAGGATTACATTGTCAGCCAAATAGTGGGGGCCCCTGTTCGGAGAGTCGTGGCGATCCCCACTTGCCACTGCACACGGACTGCACAAACACATGCGAAAACATTTCCATGCATGACACGAAAATATAGGGAGATAAAGGATTGCCTTGCCGTATCCCTCTCAAAATTACCAAATTCCTCTGTAGCTATCCCATTCCAAAGAACCCTCATAGAAGCCGGTGTGATCCAGTCCATGATTCCGAAGCCCTTCCGACAAGCCAATGTAATCTAAGGTCGACCGGATGAAGCCCCATTCCATTCTATCATATGCCTTTTCCAAATCGAGTTTAAGAACCATACCCTGCTTTTTACCTTGGTATCCTCGAAGAGAGTGAGTAACTTCTTCAAGTATCACTACGCTGTCCGTAATCTGACTCCCAGGCACAGTCACAAAATTAGTCTGCATAGGTGCCACCCAAGATGGCGGAAAAGGTTTATGTCTCTCTACTACAAGCTTCGTGAAAACCTTATGGCACATTGCAAAGGCTAATCGGCCGCAAACTCGTAACTTATTGAGGGGTCTGCACTTTAGGGACGAGCAATAAGCGCTCCATTATTTCCTTGAGGGAGTCTGCCTTTCACGAAAGCTCGTCTTACCCATTCAGTGAGAGAGGGACCCAATATATCCCAAAATCTGTGATAAGTCGGAAACTATAGTTACAAGAGGTTTTCCGAACCAGAAGAGATCTTTATCTTTTTTTCATCTATCAATATTTTTAACTTTGAATTTTCTTGATTCCCATTCAGATAACAAGTTTCATAAACTGGTCTATTTTTATAGCATGTCTCCCTTAAAAAAGTGGGAGATCTCGTACATAGGAACCCATGGTTATGGACCCGAATCCATTAGCATGGAACATTTTCTTTTCCAAGTGAAATCGCCTAGCAACCATCTCGGCCAGGAGCTCTATGGGTTCCAATATTGAAGACTGCTGCCCTCACTTCTGTCGGTGTTTCAACATCGTGTAAACGATGTGATTCGCTCTCATCAAGAAGGTTGAAGAGACCCTTTGGCAACCTGTCTTCAAAGCGGAATAATATCTGTAGCATACAAACGTTTGAAAAATGAACAAACAGGCATGCTGCTTCAATAGTGTCTCGTCCCCCATCCAACGGCCATTCTCATCCTTCAGGGCATTGATCTGGTTTCGTCTTCTTCTAACGAGGGTGGCTGTATGGAAGAATTTTGTATTACGCTCCTCTCTCATAATCCAACGCTCCCTGGATTTTTGTTACCAAAGGATTTTCTCTCGTCTCAAAACAGCTTCCAAGCCCTGCTGCCTTCCAGGCCCTGCTGCAATCGAGACTGGCATCCACTAATAAGTGCTAACAGGCGCCTCTTTCGTGAAAAGATACTACCAAATGAGCATTTATTCCAGTGCTGGAGGCCCGGAGTCAGCCGCCTCAATGCTTCTGGGAAGCCCTCACTCGGTTGCCGGGCCTAACAACTTTGGCAAACTCCCCATGCTCAAGCCGAGCCCCGTGAAAACGGAAAGAAGTGCCGCCAACTCCGACCCGATCAACAGAGGGCAGTGGTCCGGTTGAATTCGAGCCGAATGGGAAGCCCTAGCCTCAGGCCGACGATTCTACCATTGCACATTTGCCAAGGCCCTGTCCAACCTGCAATAAATCCGAGTCCGAGGAGAATTACCCCGAACCCAAGCAGAACGCGGCCTTGCAAAGCCCAAGTCAATTAAAGCGACTTCATTTATCCAATTCGCAAATGGCAACCAAGGGCCCAGAGAAACATCTGCACCCCCTGCCTTTCCTCGAGGACTACGGAATTGAAATCCCCAGTTATTAACCACGACATGCACATGAAATTAATCACTGCAGGTTCTGTCTTCCAGGCAACCCAGATGCCACCACTGAAGCCACAAGCTTCCATTCGTTTGACACACGAAACCCAGTTTCCGTGCAAGTTTTATCTGCAGACTGGTGCTCTTGGCTGCCTTTACAAAATCCTCACTAGCTGCACCATATACATTCCAAACTAAAAGATTCATTAAATTAATTGGAAAAAAAAAAAAAAAAACAACAAAAGATAGAAACCATACTTGAAGGGTCATTGATTGTACCCTGGAGCCAACGCGGCCATGACGGCATCCTCATGTCCCTCAATCTCACTACGTGAAACTTCCAAAGTCCCAGCAGAGTCCGGCGGCTCTCGGGGAGGCTCCAAAATCCTGCTTATGTCTTCCCCAGAGTGGTAGGCTACTCCAAGTCTCTGAAGGGTATCAATTAGCTCGAGCTGATCTAAGGGATTCATTGGCTGTTGGAGCATCATCCTCGCTTCTTCCTTGAACTTGTTGATCCACCTTTTGCTCGTCTCATCCTGTATGATTTACACACACACACACACACATATATATATAGCCAACAATCGTTAATGACTAAATACATAGGGAGAGAACGGTCAAAAACAAACAATTACAAATTCACTGGTAAAAGATTGGATACAGTCGCAGTGCCACACGGGAGGTTGGTAATTTGCGGATCGCCTCGTGGTAGCTGGATCGTCTCGTGAAAATATTTGGCCATGCACCGTCTGATCCTACCTCAATAACCCTATCCTCACTTATATGAATCGGTTGACTTGGTTCTGACATCTAGATTTTCACTAAAGCAACTATAGATATGTATAAATTATGTATGTAATTAGTAGTAAAATAAAAAGTTCTTAATCTTCCTTTTATAACCTTCCAATTGCAATTTCTACCATTATAATTCAACTGAAGCTTTATGTTGTCGTTTGTTCTCTTCTTTTCCGCAAACATAAAGGATCCAGACACTTATATTCGGTTGATGACTACTGAACGGTAGTTTGATTTCTTTAAACCATTTATAATAATGTTTTTGTAATGTATTATTATTATAATTTTTGGGTGGATACTCAACAGTTATCGTACCAATACTTTAATAAATAAAATGCTACATTTTAAATTAAATATACGAAATATTAAATGACCTAATTACAGGACATGAAACGTATATCTTTCAAAAATCATTGATAGCAATTTGACCTTCTCATTGAGGACACCCTAAATTAACTCTTAGTTTGTTAAAGAAGGCTTAGGTTTCAATTAGATTTTTTTTTTTTTTTTCGGTGGAATTGAATGACATGTGTAGATTGCAAAACTGTTAGATAATCTTTTGTTCGGAAGAGGCAGGGAGGGTTAGGGACAGAAATTGGGATAGGGGATAGGGTGGGGGACGAGGATCGGGATAACCATCTCTGCCCCCACCCCCATGAATTTTTATAAATAAGTACTAAGTTTTGATTTAGGATATGCAAAAAATCATTCCTAAATTTTTATGAAATTTTATAATTAGATTATTAAGATTTTTTATTTTCATTTGATTTTTATACTTATTAAATTCATTTTAAATTGTTTTTTTAGATGAAAAGTAGTTAATCCATTAATAATTTTTGTTTGGTCAATTTATAATTTTTAGTGATTTTAATTGCCTTTCATCCAAAACAGATTAATTTGAAATAATTTTAAAAAGTATAAAATTTAAATAAAAATGTAAAAATATTTAACACTTAAGTGTAAAAATTCATAAAGGTTAATGACTGGTTTTTTTATGTATCTCATCTTGAATTGATGACGTTAACTTCATTCCCAATCTTGAACTTTTATAAGGAGAAAATATGAGACATGGGTTTAAGACGACTCATCCGTCCAACCAACAATACAATTGTTTATATTCCAACATATTATTTACTTGAAAAAGTTAAAAACCATTTCTATTGCATGTTCTTATTATTTAATTTCTTTTTATTTTTTATTTTATCAAGACAGCACATTTAATTATGAATTAATTATGGTTATGTGAATATTTTATTACAAAAATACTAAAAGAATACAAAAGGCTATAAAAGTAATGACCTCAATAATACATTAAGCCAATATGCCCAAGGAATCATTTGATAATGAGTAAGATATCAATTGGTAAAATAACTATAGCTCACTAAATTGGAGTTGTCTTTAAGGTTGAAGGTCTAAAATTCAAATCATAGTCAAACCAATCATCCAAAAAAAAAAAAAAAATCAATGCCATCATCAACTAATTTAAAGGTTTAACCTTAAACTCATAATGAGATAATAATTCATCAAAACACCACATTCTTATTGACAACTTTATTATGAAAATTGTTATTTCTCTTTTTTTGAAAGTATTAACAATACAAGCTAGAATCATGACACTAAATCTCTTAAGAAGTTAGAATCTAGGTTGGTCACATAAATTCTCCCAACATTACACTGTGCCAAAAATATAACTACTCTTATAAGTTAACATTGCTTCTATGCATATAATATACACATACTCTATCCAATAATTTGACAAGATTGTAAGCTCTAAGCAAATTGCTTAATGTTACATTGCCTTTAATAATTATTTTTTATTTTCATTAGAAGTTGCAACAAATATTTTTGTAACCTTTACCCATTACTTAATATTTTATTAGAAGTTACACAGACATCAAAAGCTCCATCTTTGGATTGGATAATTTTTGTATCACCACAAATTTGAACTTGCCACTCTTTCTGAGTAGACTCACCATACCTCCCATATGCGGCTAACTTTTTAGGTTATTTACCCCATATAGAACCATATATTGTTAAAATCCCAACTGTGTGCAAGCTTGTTGTTTCATAAAGCTTAATGCATTAGTGTCTATATGGACTGAATTTGCATTGCGTCTACTGCAAGCTTGCTTAGTGAAGGGCATGATATGATGATAGGATAGCAAGTGACATACTGGTCTTGAAAAAAATTAAACATGAATATGTTTAAGGCATGATTATCTAAATATATATAAATAACTAACCATCAATCACTCCATATAATTCTACTCTGATATATAATGAGATAAATTCAAATTTATGTTAGTAATTTTGATTTTTCAAATTCCAGTTAATAACTACAAAATTTAAAACATAATATCACTACCATTTGGCATAGTGCTTATTTGGGTCAATATTGTTAGTTTGTCCAAATTTGTTGTCAACTGCCTATATGGCACTTGCATGATAGATGTGGGGTCAAAACAATACCTTTCCAAATCAACATATCACCTCTTCTTTTTTGTTGACTCATTAAGGGGCTCTTTCTTAACTCTCTTGATTCTTGTTTAATTTCACAATTAGGTTATATCTTCGTAATCTATTATCATTCTTCTTCTTCTTTATCTTTCTCTTATATTAAAGTCATTTAAAACCTATTCCTACCATAGACTAACCACCATAACTACTCGACCTTCACTTGCTCAGCCATCACTCTCCTCCTTCCCAGCCATTAGCAAAAGGATTGTTGTTGCCCTGAATCTGCTCAAGTTTCGCATTTTTCTAATCTAAAATTATTTTAGAAAAAGGAAAAAGCAAAGAAGCCTTTATTTTTGCTTTTAGTTGACCAAAATCAATTATTATAGACAACCATTAGGGCTTCACCATAACCATTACCTAGCCTTGCTAAACATCATTAAACTTCAGTACCACCAAACACCAAGACCCATATCAGAAGCCTCATCTTTGGATTGGGTAATTGTTGTATCACCACAAGTTTAAACTTGCAACTCTTTCTGAGTAGACTCACAATACCTCTCATGTGTGGCTAACTTCTTAGGTTATTTACTCCATATAGCACCATATATTGTTAAAATCCAAACTATATGCAAGCTTGTCATTTCATAAAGCTTAATGCGTTAGTGTTAATATGGACTAAATTTGCATTGTGCCTATTACAAGCTTGCCTAGTGAAGGGGAGAGGATTTCAAGTTGCATTATTATGATCCACAAGGTTGTTTATACTTAATTTTTCTTTGCAAAATTAGGGCTTTTGCTTTCAAATCATTTGATAGCTATGAAAAAAATCAAAGGTTATTTCAATTGAATGGTTATGCATTGCATTGGCCATTATTATCTAAATGATTTGATGATTTTTTCTGGGTGTTGTAGAGTTTGGAGAAAGACTCAGTTCTTTTGTACTTCTTTGCCTTCATTAACTAACTTAGCTATTCGAAGTATTGTTGGAATGTTTAGTTGACCTAAAAATGGTATCAAATAACTTGAGATAAAAAATGCAAAATTTGAGTATATTTAGGGTAATGATTGACATGTTGGTAATGCTTGTAATAGGCGAGACTAGTGACTAAGATGGTAGAGGTTAAGTGGTGGTGATGGATTTACCATAGGAATGAGTGTTGAGAGGTTTTGAAGAGAGAGAGAAAGGGGAAAAAAGGAGAAATTTGGAAAATTAAATGCAAAATTATGAACTTGAATAAGAATTGGAAGAAGCTAGGAAAAGGTCCCTTGATCAAAAAGGGTAAAGAGGTTAAATTTTCCATGTATTGTAGATGTGCTCATTGGTAGAAGTAATTTTTGTTACCTTATTTGTCACACAAGTGCTCCATAAGTAGGCACTTAAGGGTAAATTTAGAGAAACTAATGATACTAACCCAATTATGTTATATTTTAAAAGGTAGTGATCTTATTGTTTTACTTTTCTAGTTTTTGACTTAAATTTAAAAAATTGAAAAGTTAGTTACCTGAATTTGAAAAATCAAGAAACCAAAAAGTATATATTAATAAAGGGATTTTCTAAGTTGAATAAATAAAAAATAATAAAATAAATTTATGTGATTTAAAATCATGTGTTTTCTATACTTAATACAAAACTAGTAACTGTAGCAAAAATAAATAAGTTTGAAGCCTATCTTTGGTTCTTCACTACACCTCCGAGACAAGAATCAATACACCATAACTACTATTTATGTATAGCAAAGACACATATATAAGAGAGAAGGAATGAGATGTGTAAAAAAAGAATATCAATTTTTAGGAACGAATAAGTTCCTCGTTACATATGATTATAGAACTAGCCTAAAAGATAGAATTCTTACTAAGGTATTCTTGATTCTTCTTCTTTTAGCCCTTTCAATAGGTTGTCTCAAACTATCACATTCAAATGTCTAAGCTCTAACAGTGATTCACAATGACAATTGAAAATAACTCTCTAATATTTTTTAAAGAGAGAAGAACAAGAGGTCAATACCATAGTTCTAGGTTTAGTGTCTCTTGCCAACTAGTTGAAGGGCTCTCTATAAGGATTTTGGCATTACAACCCTAATTTAAAGACTAGTACCAACTTCTTAAAAATTTCACTTTAATTTATATATTTTTAAATACCTTATTTTTGACCCCAAAGGTTTCTTAAACTTTTCAATTAAGTTTAATTTAATATCTATTTTATCTTTTCATAATTTTTCTTATATGTGTGACCATTGGAATCCAAACATGTTCATAATGAATATGAATTAGAATCACAAAGAATTAGATAAATTAAACTTCTTTAACTTGTCATTAATTAATTAATTAATTGATTCACATTTATAGATTATGATTGATGTTTAGATATGTGTTATGACCACCCAAGCTTTAGGACTATTAAAGGTTGTTTAATACATCTTTTTAATACATAGTCTTTTAATGTAATTCTATCTTTTCATCACACTAATGTTTAAATTAGTTATAAATGAAATTAATATTTATTTTATTTTATCTAGTTATATTCATTCTCAAATATAGATCATTAATTTTATGAAAGAGATCATAATTCTTTATATTTACTTTGGAGTGATAAATTCTTTATTGATCATTCAACTTTCTCCGTATGGTTTATATTATGCTCAATGCAAGTTATGCAAGAGATACCTTGGTAATCTTAAGTCTAAAAATTATTTATATAATTGTTAGGTAACAAACAAATAATGTTTTATTTAAGAATTCTCATAGTAGGCTAATTTAGTAAACTTGTTCATTTAAAAAGTACCCATATATTTGTTCAAGTATCCCTATACTTCAAAACACAAGATTGATTGCTTTTTTCATGAGAAAGAAATATAACATGTGCTAGTCTCGTGACTTTGTTGATATCCAACCTCGATAACACTTCAATTAAGAATATTTAAAAATAACGTTTTGAAATACTAAATATCTTATAATTATGATTTAATCACAATTAGCTTAACAAAATATATTTATTTTATTAATTATATTTTTAGAGTTTAATGATAATTAAATCATTCATATAAATAATACTCAGGATAAAGAATGTCTTTATTAATAAAATTGCATGCATAAAATATCCCATAAATTTTTAAATAGCAACCAACTTATTGGTTGATATGGTACACACTAACAAAATCTACTTTTCATCTCACCCTAAAGTTCCAAAATTAGAGGCAAACACTTGTCCTTGACGAAGATGGAAGGACAATTAGGAGCAAAAGTTCAAGGTTTTAAATTTTTTTAGTCAAGATTACAACAATAATTTAGACATGTTCTCGACATGTCAAACACACATTAATTATGTGTATGACACACATGATTTAATTTTTTTTTTTTTCCCGAGGGTCTTGATGCTTAGATATCATTTGTACAGCAGTCCGACCTTATGTGGAACAATGGGCAGCATATTTTAGAAGATTAAAATATACGAAAATTTTAATTGGAGTATTATAGTTTTGAAACTTAAATTAGAAATTTTAAAATTTTGGTAAAAAAAAAGAAATGCAGCTTGGATAATGTAAAACTTTTCTTTTTTAGAAGATTAAAATATAGGAAAATTAGAATAAGGGTTTTGTGGTTTTGAAATTTGAATTTCAAATACGAAAATTTTGGTGAAAAGGAAATGCAACTTGACAATGTTACAGTTTTCCTTTTGGCTCTTACGAGAAAGTGAAAAGCAAACAGACAGATATTTCACATCTAATTTGGTGTTTCCGCCAGCATCATCCTTCAAGGGAAAGTCAGAATATTTACAAAATTATGGTAGTCAAAGTTCAATTGGTCGGCAGAGGTTTCTTGATGAGAATCGCCCGTTTATGGTAGTGGGATGTCTTGGTCAGATGCTGTAGTCGAAGGAAGCAGCGGGGATTTGGGGAAGAGTATTTGTAAAAAGATGGAAATTAGGCCAATGATGATCAAACATAACAATTGGTGGTATTAATCCACATATTAATTTGGAGGGTTTGACAAGAATGACCATTTGCTTCTTATAGTTCCTGCCCAGAATCCACTCCTCAAAATTTTTTAGCCTCAAGTAGATCTTCAAGATCCTTGGTTGCAAAACCCATATTCCTTAGCCGAATTGCAGAGAAGGTCCAAGAAATCTGCATTCCCAAGTGCCTTTGTATGAACAATGAATTGCCTTGTATTGTTATTGAATCCCACACAAATGGGAACATAACATGCAGGTGGAACGATTTTATTGTTGATGGAAGTGAACAGAAGGTTTCAAAGAGCTCATGTCATGTGAGTTTTGGGACTTCATGCATGGTGCTGTGTTTTGGGAACCCAATAAGCCCCTCATTATTGAAGAATTTCGCATGCCCTCACCTCAAATCCGACAAGGTTGTTACTAAAACCAAAGGTAATGAGAGCCAGAAACTCATTTTAGTTTTGTCTTTGTGTTCTCTATTTGGTTTCTTTTTTTCTTCTACCAATAAATAGGGAATATATAGATATTCAACTAGCAATCTTGGATTGGACTTGTATTATTGCAAATTTGTTGGCATGTCCTCACTTAATTTTGTTTTGCATAACAATTTCTAGTAAACAATTAGTTTCTCTAAAATTTAGTAAAATTTGTTCACTTATGTTTATGTTTAGTCAGTATCTTAACATCTCTATATTTTTTTTTTTCAAAGAAAAGACGACGGGAAAAGATACGTGTAGCATTCAAAAATGTGCAACTGGTGACATTTGTGAGATAATATCTGTAAAAGATAGGGGGACTAGTAAAACTTTATCTTGTTTTCTAGAGTGGATGAGGAAATGACTACAAAAGATAAAGGGAGCAGCAAAAATTTAGCTTTGGAAAAAAAGTGCAACAATATTGAATATTAAGGTTATGCGCGTGAGACTTTCATGGATCCTTTTTATCGAATAAAAATATGTGTGGCAAGCAAAGCATGAGATTGGAGTGAAAGAATGTAAAGATCTGAAAGTAATAGATTGATTTAGCAAAAACTATACTTCTAACCATATTGGTCAACAATTCTTTACAATCACAAAAGAAATAAAAAACTGAAGTGATCTTCTTGTCTATTACTTTATACTTCTCATGAAGTATGATGTTGATGGTTCATAGGTTT
Organism: Bruguiera parviflora; assembly: GCA_019804595.1. Classification (NCBI taxonomy): domain Eukaryota; kingdom Viridiplantae; phylum Streptophyta; class Magnoliopsida; order Malpighiales; family Rhizophoraceae; genus Bruguiera; species Bruguiera parviflora. The sequence goes on from CM034047.1 coordinate 6,800,063, forward strand.
CATTATATAAGTTTGGCTAGGATCCATTCTGTTACTACCTTATGGCTTATTCCCATCAAAATAAGCCAGCCCTTTGACATCCCTAAAATGAAACAGTTAATTAGCCCAAATTAATTTTTATTAAAAATGACTTAATAATTATTAATAATAATTTAATTATTATAATTAGTCCAACTTAATTTTCATTAAAAATAATTTAATTTTCATTAACAATGACTTAATTGTTATTAATAGTAACCTAATTATCATTAAAAATCAATAGTTATAATTTAATTATCACTTTAAATAATATTTATTCTTTTTTCATGTGGACCATTAAAGAGATATTATAACTATTAAAAGATATTATAACATTCACTCACTTGGTCCACATGAAGGTGAATAAGTGATATAATTGTTCATGGCCATGAATTCAACTACCACATAAACCAATCAATTTAAATAAAAATCTTTATACACAAATCATAGTGGTCATGTTACATTCTTTTGTAAACATTTCCTTCCATGCATCATAATACTAGTGAATTTCAAATTAAACACTTTGTTAAGGCATGACTTTATTGAATAAAAAATAATTAAGTACTTAGTCCATTCAGATCTCAAATAAATTGTACACAAATAAACTTTATGTGTATGAAATTAGTCTTTATTTTCAAATGACCAAAAGGTGTTTCATAAAGTCAAAACATTTGAGAATATAGTTTCAAAAGAAACTAACTAGAGCTAAATAGTCTTATATGCTGAACATGATCCTTATCTAACTTAATTGGCAATCCTTTTGTCATAAGATTAACAACTATAAGTTGAGTGTTAATATACTTTATAATATTTGTTTGCTCTTTAACATAGTCTCTAATAATCTAAAATATAGCCTATGACAGTATATCTTAAGTGGTTTAAAATAGAATTTAAAATATACAATCTTGTGATAAAATTTCTTAACCATGTAGCTTATGTTATAGTCTTATGACAAGTTATAAATTTCATTTCCATAGTGGAACAAACAATAATGATTTGCTTGATACTTCTCTAGGATATAACACCTTTAACAAACATAAAATATATCTAGTAGTAAAATTTTTATTGTCTACACAACCAGCAAAATTAGCATATGAATACCCAATTACTTTTAAATGGTTAATATGTCTGTATGTAAATTTGTAGTCCTTGTAAATATTGCACAATTTTTTTGGCAACTCTCAAATTCCAACTCAAAATAATCTAACAATTGGAGAATGATGAGTTGTTGCCAGGACTTCTCTACTTATTGTGATATATGCAGCTGAATAAGAGTGGTTGGAACTTAACTTGAATTACAACATATACAATCCAATAAGAGATTTGATGTTAGAGATATCATAAGCTAGACTTTAAGGGCTTTAAAGTCCTTATGATTTATTTATCCACCATAGGACCCTTTCAATAAGAATAATTCTTGCCTTTTCTCTTATAATTCTTTGAGGAAGACACCATCATGTATTGGCCTATATGCCTCTAATTTCTTAATAGCATCATCTACATTAGAGTTTTGGAAGATAGGGTCCTTTTAGGATAGCTTAATGAAACCCTTTTTAGTGTCATTGTCAATAAATACAATGAGGATAGTCCACCATGTTGCTTTTTTTGTTTGAGAGTAGTATAATCAGAAACAGAGGCTATCTATCTTGATGACGTGCTTTTGGCACATAGTAGGATTGGTGTAGGATACTCTAGAGAGGCAATCCCCTTTTCTTTTTAGAGGACTTCAATAACTTGTCGTGGATAAAATCCACCATGCTAGACTCGAAAAACACTACTTTGGTTGGTCTCAGCCGAGTCATCTATGTCCAAGATAATTTTAATTCAATTTTTGAATTTAATAATCAACTCCTCTAAAACAAAATATTTTTTGGTTAGATGACTAATTATGCCTTGGTACTTATAGAATTTGAATCATTGACATGCATCCCATTGAGTCATTTGGGCAACGGAAACTCTAAGAAATTAGTCTTTAACAACTAGTTAAGAATGTTAGGAACATTAGAGTTAGGTGACAGCAACTTCTTTCGTTCCAACTTTCATAACCACACTCTTTGTTTGTCTTGTTATTTTGATTTACTTGATGAAGTTGAAAAAGTTAACTTTGCTTTGGCTCTAGCCTTCATTAGTGAGGCATTCTTAGCCATTACCTCCTTGCTTTTATCAACCTTGTCCAACATTTTGACCTACTTTTTGTTCTTAGTGATGATATTTGATTTAATGAAATGCCAACATCTTTTTTTTTATTTCTTATTTTTTATGTTTACAACAAGTCAAAAGTTTTCAACAAACTTGTTCATTTTTTATGGATTTTGACTAGGACTTATGCCATCTTGTCCAATTGAGCAACCCAATCCAAGTTGATGTTCAAGTCACCAAATTTTCAATTAAATCATCTAGGTCAAGCTGAGTCTAATAACTTTACCTATACTGTACCAAAACTGATTCTTTCTCATTTATAAGAAATTTGATTTTTGTATATTTAGGATAACCAACACAATGGACACAATATTTATTATTACTTTTGTATCAGCAATAATTGCAACATACAATTTGAATTTGAGATTAATTTAATTGCTTAATACTACAAATATAACATATACAATCAAAACTTAGTTATTTTGTTCTTAATTAAGATCGCATCTGAAGACATATATGTATGCATACACTTGAGTTCATTAGTAGAAAGCAATTCTTTAAGTAAGATATTCAAATTTTTTGTATCTTATAAGGTACATCAAAACACTATTAGGCAAGGATAAGGTGTACAAATGATGCTAATACATGATCCTTAGTCTTACGATCAACAACACCATGCCCATCTCTATATTTATACATACATTGTGCCACTCTTCCCATGTTCATCGTATATTCTTGAAGGGTTTAGAGAATAGTGAATCTTCAATTGTCTTCTCCTTATTCATCTTTTTCCATGTTTTACCAATCAAATATCTTATATGTGTACAAGCCTCCTTTTCAGAAGCTCTTATTTCATACATGTAGCATTGGATTGATTTTAGGATATCACCACTCTTTAGCTCTTCCTATAATATAGCACAACAAAAAATATAACAATGAATAAGTATAAGCTACTTTTACGTTTATTTGGATGACCAAGTAAGGAGAGAGAAAAATAAGGCAAGGGAAATGAGAGGAATGAAAGGTGAAAAAAAGGAAATTTTTCATCCTCAAAGAAAAGAATTACAAATTTTTTGTTTGCCAAAAAAGTGAAAAGTAAGAGGAAAGAAAAAAATATTTTAGATTTGAATGAAACTTTTGGGTTTGGCATATGTCTCATTACTACTCCTATTAAGAATTTTGAAATTTATTTGCCATATGTCTCATTTCTATCCAACACAATCATTAAATGTGTCAAACACACATGTTAGAAGTGTCTAACACGCAAAATAGAAATGTTTGACGTGTGTGTTTTAATTTTTTTATTTTTATTTTTTTGGACATGTCTTGAAATGTCCAATATGTGCTCAAAAAATATCAAATGGTTATTATATTTGAAATGCAGGCAACTTTGGTAGTGTCGGTGTTTTATAAGTTGGTAATGTTTGCTATATTGTTCCTTATGTTGTGTATGAAGGTAAACCCACACCAAAAAGTACAATACATTTAGTACTAGAAGAAACATTAATTTTAGATTTGACTATCAGGAAATTAGTAACATAGTAATATATGTTAGGTTACTTGAAAAGGGAAGGCTTAGGTATTTTCCTATAAAATTCTTAATTAGGCTACCTAGTATGGAAATCAACTTAAAGTAGAAACCAGATGTGGCCCTTTGTTTTCTTGACTACCAGATTGGGATGTACATGCTTAAAAGTGGACTACAATTTTGACTTAGGATATGCACAAAATTAGTCCTAAACCTTATGAACTTTTATAATTGGATGATGAAGACTTTTGTTTTCATTTAAGCCTAATACTTTTTAAATTTATTTTAAGCTGGTTCTTTTGGGTAGAAAGTAGTCAATCTGTTAATAATTTTTGTTTGGCCAATGTATGATTTTTAATAATTTTGATTACTTTTTATCCAAAAAAGGCTAACTTGAAATGACTTTAAAAAGGTATAGGATTTTAAATAAAAGTGTAAAAATATTTAGAACTTAATTGTAAAAATTGATAAAAATTAATGATTAATTTTTTGTATATTCCATTTCTAATTGACAACCTTAAATTCATTTTCGAGCCTGAACTTTTATAAGGAGAAAATATGAGACATGGGTTTAAGATGACTTATCTGTTCAACCAGCAATAAAATTGTTTATATTTCAACTCATTATATACTTGATAAAGTTAAAAACCATCTCTATTGTATATTTTCATTATTTTAAAAAAATTTGTTTTTTTAATCAAGATACCATATCTAATTACACATTACTTTCAGTTATGTGAAAATTTTATTGCAAAAATACTAAAAGAATACAAGAGGTTTTAAAAGTAATGATCTCATTAATACATTAAGTCAATATACCAAAGGAATCATTTGATAATGAGTAAGATATCAATTGGTGAACATAACATGAATATCATCAACCAATGAATTATAGCTCACTAAATTGGAGCTATCTTTAAGGTTGAAGGTTTAGAATTCGTATCCTTGTCAAACTTATCAACCAAAAGAAAAAAAAATCAATGTCATCATCAACTAATTTAAAAGTCGTACCTTAAACTCATAATGAGATAACAATTCATTAAACCACCACACTTTTATTGACAACTTTATTATGAAAATTGTTATTTCTCTTTTTCCAAAAGTATTAACAATACAAGCTAAAATCATGAGACTAAATCTCCTAAGAAGCTAGAAGCTAAATTAGTTACATAAATTCCCTAACATCACATTTTGCCAAAAATATAACTACTCTTACAAGTTACCATTACATTTATGAATTTGATATACAGGTACTCTTTCAAATAATTTGGCATGATTGTAAGCTCTAAGCAAATTACTTAATGCTTGGCTTCAACAATTATTTTTTATTTCTAATAGAGGTTGCACTAAATATTTTTTAAGCTTCACTAATAATGTCAACTACACCCTAAAAAAGAGAAAACATTGGTGTTGTTCCATTGAATAGGGACACTTATATGATGATAAGATAGTGTGACAAACCAATCTTGAGAAAATTAAACATGAATATATTTAAGGAATGATTATATAAATATATATATAAATAACCAACCATTAACACTCCATACAATTTTATATTGACATATAATGAGATAAGTTCAAATTTACATTAGTAATTTTGATTTTTCGAATTCTAGTTAGTAATTACAAAATTTAAAACATGATATCACAACCATTTGAAATAGTGCTTAATTAGGTCAATGTTGTTAATTTTTCCAAATTTGTTTTTAAGTGCCGATGTGGCACTTGCATGATAGATGCAAAGTTAAAAAAAACCTCTCCAAATCAACAAATCACCTCTTTTTTTTTTTTTTTTTTTGGCTAACTCACTTAGGAGCTTTTTCTCAACTCTTTCGATTCCTGTTCAAGTTCATAATTAGGTTATATTTTCCTAATCTATTATCATTCTTCTTTTTCATCTTTCTCTATCATTAAAACCACTCAAAAGTTATTCCCTCCATAGGCCAACCACCAAAACCACCTGAGCTCCACCAACATAGCCACCACTCTTCTTCTTCCTAGCCATTACTAGAAGGATTGCTGTTATCCTAAATCTTCTAAGTTTTGTATTTTTCTAATCTAGAAATGTTTAAAAAGAAAAGAAAAAGCAAATAAGCCTTCATTTTGCTTTTAGTTAACCAAAATCAATTACTAGAGACAACCATTAGAGCTTCACTAGGACCATTACCTAGCCTTGCTGAACATCATTAAACTTTAGTCCCACCAAACATTAAGACCCATATAAAAAGTTCCATCTTTGGACTAGGTAACTATTATATCACCACAAGTTTGAATTGCCACTCTTTTTGAGCAGACACACCACACCTCCCTTGTGTGGGTAATGTTGATATAGCATCATATATTGTCAAATTCCTAACTAAGTGCAAGCTTGTCATTTCATAAAGCCTAATGTGTTAGGGGGAGAGGATTTTCAGTTGCATTATTATGATCCACAAGTTTGTTTATACTAAATTTTTCTTTGCAAAAATGGGGACTTTTGCTTTCAAACCATTTGATAGCTAAGAAAAAAAAAATCAATGGTTGTTTCAACTAAATGGTTATGTAGTGCAATGCCCATTATTACTTGAATGATTTGATGAATTTTTTTAGGTGTTGCAAAGTTTGGAGAAAGACTCGGTTCTTTTGTACTTCTTTTCCTTCATTAACTAACTTAACTATTTGAAGCATTGTTAGAATGTTCAATTGACTTAAAAATAGTATGAAATAACTTTAGATAAAAAATGCAAAATTTGAGTATTTTTAGGGTAATGATTGTTATGTTGGCAGTGCCTGTATTCGAGGAGACTAGTGACTGAGATGGTGGAGGTTAAGTGCTAATGATGGATTCATCAAGGAAGGAGTGTTGAGAGGTTTTAAAGAGAGAAAGAAAGAGAAGAAGAAGAAGAAGAGGAAGAGGAAATTTGGAAAATTGAAGACATAATTATGAACTTGAACAAGAATTGGAAGAGGTGCGAAAATGGTCCCTTGATGATTGAGTAAAAGGGAAGAGGTGAATTTCATATATTACAGATGTGCTCATTGGTAGAAGTAATTTTTGTTATATTATTTATCACATAAGTGCCTCATAAGTAGGCACTAAAGGGTAAATTTTGAGAAACTAATGATACTTACTTCTTTACTTTTCTAGTTTTTGACCAAATTTTAAAAAATTGAAAAGTTAGTAACTTGAATTTGAAAAGTTGAGAAATCAAAAAGTATAAATTAATAAAGGAATTTTCTATGTTGAATAAATAAAAAATAATAAAATAGATTTATGTGATTTAAAATCATGTGTATGCTATACTTAATAAAGAGAATTAGTAATTATAGCAGGCACCATAAATAAGTTTGAAGCCTATCTCTGGTTCTTTACAACACCTTTAAGACAAGAATTAATATAAACACCATAATTGCTATCAAAGTGTAGCAAAGATACATATACAAGAGAGAAAGAGAGTGAGATATAATAAAAAAATATCAACTTTTAAAAGTAGATTAGTTGTTACATGTGATTATAAAAATAACCTAAAAGATAAAATTGATACCAAGGTATTCTTTATTCTTCTTCTTTTAGCCCTTTTAGTAGGTTATCTCAAACTATTATTGTTCAAATGTTTGAGCTCTAATGGTGATTTATAGTAACAATTGGAAATCACTCTTTAATTTTTTTTAAGGAGAGAGGAATTAGAGACTAATACTATTGTTCTATGTCTAATATCTTTTGGCTAGCCAATTAAAGGGCTATCGATAAGGATTTTGACACCTCAACCTTAATTTAGAGACTAGTACCAATTTTTTATAACTTGCACTTTAATTTTTATATATGAAATATCTCCTTTTTAACTGTAAAGGGTTCTTAAACTTTTCAATCAAGTTTAACATAATCTCCATTGTATATTTTCACAATTTTCCTTATATGTGTGACCATTAGAATCTTAACATGTTCATAACGAATATGAATTATGATTCCAAAGAATTAGATAAATTAAACTCCTTTAACTTATCAATAATTCACTAATTAATGAATTCATATTCATAGAACATGATTGACATTTAGTCATGTGTTATAATTATCCAAATATTAGGACTATTAAAAGGTTGTTTAACATACCTTTCTGGTGCATGGTTTTTTAATATAATTTAATCTTTTCATTATACTAATATTCCAATTAGTTACAGATGTAATCAATAATTGCTCTATTTTATTTAATTATATTTGTTTTCAAATATAGATCATTGATTCTATGAAAGAGATCATAACTCTTTATAATTACTTTAGAGAGATAAATCTTTTATTGATCACTTAACTTTTTTCCTATAGTTTATATTATACTCAATGCAAGTGATGCAAAAGATATCTTGGTAATCTCAAGTCTAAGGATCATTTATATAATGGTTACATAACACACAAATAATGTTTTATTTAAAAATTTTCATAATGAGTTAATTTAGTGAACTTATTTATCTAATAAGTACTCACATGTTTGTTTAAGTATCCCTATACTTCAAAACAAAAGATTGATTGTTTTCTTCATAAGAAAGAAACATGACATATTCTAGTCTCATGGCTTTATTGATATCTAATCTTGATGGTAATTCGATTAGGAATAGTTAGGAGTAATACTTTGATATAATAAGTATCTTATAATTATGATTTAATCATAATTAGCTTTACAAAGTATATTTATTTCATTAATTATATTTTTAGATTTTAATGATAATTGAATCATTCATATAAATAATATTAAAGATAAAGAATGTTTTTATTAATAAAATTGTATGCATAAAGTATCCAATAAGTTGTCAAATAGCAACTAATTCATTGGTTGATATGGTACACACTAACAAAATCCACCTCTCATCTCACCCTAAAGTTCCAAAATTGTAGGCAAACTACTTATCCTTGACAAAGATGGTAGGAGGTTTAGGAACAAAAGTTCAAGATTTTTAATTTTCTAAGTCAAGATTACAACAATAATTTAGGCATGTTCTCGACATGTTGAACACACATTAATTTTGTGTTTGGCATGCATGATTTAAAGTTTTTTTTTACCAAGGGTCTTGATACATAAATATCATTCATATAACAGTCTGATCTTATGTAGAATGATGGGCCACATATTTTACAAGATTAAATAATATGAAATTTTGAATTGGGGGTTTTTGTTTTTGAAACTTAAGTAAGAAATTTGAAAATTTTGGTAAAAAAAGAAACATATCTTCAATAATGTAACACTTTTTTTTAGAAGATTAAAATATTTGAAAATTAGAATTAGGGTTTTATGGTTTTAAAATTTAAATTTTAAATATGAAAATTTTGGTGAAAAAGAAATGCAACTTGATAATGTAACATTTTTCTTTTTGACTCTTAGGAGAAAGTGAAAAGCAAAGGGATAGAATTTTCACATCTAATTTGGTGTTTCCGCCAGCATCGTCCTTCAAGGCAAAGTTAGAATATTTACAAAACTATGGTAGTCAGAGTTCAATTGGTCAGCAGAGGTTTATTGACGAGAATTGCCCGTTTATTGTAGTGGGATGTCTTAGTCAGATGCCGCAGTCGAAGGAAGCAGCGGAAATTGAGGCAAGAGTATTTGCAAAATGATGGAAATTAGGCTAATGATGATCAAACACAAGAATTGGTAGTATTAATCCAAATATCAAATTGGAGGGTTTGACAAGAATAACCATTGGCTTCTTATAATTCCTGCCTAGAATCCTCTCCCCAAAATCTTTGAGCCTCAAATAGATCTTCAAGTTCCATTGGTTGCAAAACCCATATTCCTTAGCCGAATTGGGGAGAAGCTCCAAGAAATCTGCATTCTCAAGTGCCTTCGTATGAACAATGAATTTCCTGGTATTGTTATTGAATCCCACACAAATGGGAACATAACTTGTAGGTGGAAGTGAACGGAAGGTTTCGAAGAGCTCATATCATGTGAACTTCGGGACGTCATGCGTGTTGCTGTGTTTGGAAATCCAACATGCCCATCATTATTGAAGAATTTGTTCACTTATGGGAACATAACAAGGTTGTTTCTAAAACCAAAGGTAATGAGAGCGAGAAACTCATTTTAGGATTGAGAGATTGACTTGTAAAAATGTAAGCAGAAATTTCGGTTCTATGTATTATTAGGAAAATGATCGTATCTCTTAATTGATAGGTTGGAATGGAGTTATTCCAATTGCAAATGAACAAAGAATTGTAGATCTACAATTTTTGTGTTTTGAGTTTTTGTAGAAAAGCACTGCAAAGTTATTGATTTTAGCAAAGAAGTGAATAAAATAAAAGTAGTTAGGATATTAAAACGATAAGGAACTCAATGGTTACTCTTCTAGGCTTATAATGATTTTGGTGGGGTATCAATTCTTCTAGATTGATGGCTACAAGTCTTTAAGGATGTAGACTTTGAAAAGATTTGACTCTTTAATGATGGAGTGAAAACTCTTCTAGGTTTTCATGGGTATGAACTCTTCAAAGTTTAAAAGAATGCCCAAGGCAATTTCATTTATCCAATCAAGTCTATTTTCTATGTAATATTGATTGCCTTTTAAAGCAAAATAGAATATAATGAAGAGACACAAATCAAGCCTAAGAACTAGGTGCTAATAAAGAAAGATTATCAAAATAGAATATTTTCAATGTATGGAAATGACAAAGTCAATGATGAGAATCTTGTTGGTTATGGATTTGTTGAGAAAATTGATGAGCTTAAATGTGAGCTGATCTTCTTGGTTGAGTGAACATTATGAAACTTTCTGATGAGGGCTTATTGGTGAGAGATGCAGTGATACAGGCTATATCATCATACTACATTCTTTTATAAACATTTCCTTCTATATATCACAATTGTAGTGAATTTCTAATTAAGCACTTTGTTGAGTCATGAATTTATTGAATAAAAAATACATTAGTCCTTTCATGTATAAACTTTATGTGCACAATATTAGTCTTTATTTTCAAATGACCAAAAAGTCTTTCATAAAGTCAACATCACACAACATAGTTTCAAAAGAAACTAACTAGAGCTAATTAGTCCCATATGCTCAACACGATCTTTATATGACCTAATTGGCAATCTTTTAGTCATAGGATCAACAACTATAAGTTGAGTACTAATATGCACCATAACAATTGCTTGCTCTTTAACATAGTTTTTTAATAACTAAATACTTTATATCAAAATACTTGTTTTAGTTTCCACCATTTGAAAAAACACTACAATTGGATTATTATAGCATATCTTTAGTGGTCTAGAATAGAATCCAAATTATGCAATCTTATGGTAAAATTTTTTAACCACAAAGCTTATGTCATAGTCTTATGGCAAGTCATAAATTTCACTTCCATTGTGGAAGAAATAATAATGGTTTGCTTAATGCTTCTTTGAGTTGTAACAGCTTCACCAAGTATTAAAAATATACCTAGTAGTAGACATTTTACTATCTACACAACCAACAAAATTAGCTTAAGAACACCTAATCACTTCCATATGGTTAATATGTTTATATGTAAGTTTGTAATCTTTGGTTTCTTATAAATACCACTTAATTTTTTTGACAGCTTTCCAATGATTTTTCCCATAATTACTTTGGTATCTTCCTAATATTCCTACTATAAATGTAATATCAGGTCTAGTACAAACTTGTGCATATATAATGCTATCAATTGTAAATGTATATGGTATGTGCTTCATTTCTTCTCTTCTTAAGTCATTATGAGGACATTGAACGAGACTAAATTTGTTCCCTTTAACTATAGGTGTTACAATAAAACAACTTTCCATCCTAAATTTCTCACAAAATTTTTCAATATAAGCCTTTTGAGATAGTTCTAACTTTTGCATACAAGTAAAACATCATTTACCTATAAGACTAAAATAATATACTTACTCCCATTGACCTTAAGGTATATACATTGATTCACAATGTTCTTTTTAAAACCATATAAGATTATGATATTATAGAATTTAATATACCTAAGACAAAAAGGCTTGCTTAAGCCTATATATAGATTTTTTAAACTTGCATATTAGGTGACTTCCTTTATTAGAAGTGAAACCTTTAAACTAATTCATGTATACTTTTTCCTCAATATCCCTATTTAAGAAAACTTTGTTCACATTCATTTGAGTAGCATTAAGTCAAAATGAGTCACTAAAGTCATGATCACTTTGAATGAATCTTTCTTTGAGACTAGAGAGAAGGTTTCATGATAGTTAATGCCTTCCTTATGAGTGAAAACTTTGGCTATTAATCTAACTTTGTACCATTCAACATTACTAGATGAGTCTTTTTTAATTTTATAAATCTATTTGTAGCCTATAACTATAACTTCTTGTGGTAATTCAACAAGGTCCCAAATTTGATTATTTGTCATAGATTCCACCCCTTCTTTCATGGCATTACACCATAATTTAGATTTTTAACATTTCATAACTTATGAAAATGTGTTAAGATCATCTTTGAAATTGATATCAATCTCTTGGAGAAATACAACGTGGTCATCAGGAAATGTAGATTTCCTTATTTTTGAGGATCTCTTAAGCTTTTCTTTTTACAGATTCTCATTTTATACTTCAAATCCATAACTTTCCACATTTGCTTGTATTATATTGGGCATTTGATTTTGAATTAGTTATTCTTCATTATTATTATTATGTGAATTTTCTTGAACAACCAAATGTCTAGAGTTTATAGGATACTCAATTGAGTTTTTACTTTCCATAAATTGAGCTTTGTGAGGAAACTTGCTCTTAGTAAACTCAAAATCCTTAAGAAATTCTGCATTCTAAAATTTAACAATTTTGGGTGTATTTAAAGGACATTAAACTTTATATCTCTTAGAGTTTACTACATATTTAATGAAACAATTGTTAATTGTCCTTAAATCCAATTTCTTTAACTAAGAATTATAAATCCTTACTTCACTTGTATAACCTCACACATACATACATATGACACTTGGTTTTCATCTATTTTATAACTCAATAGTAGTCTTCAGAATAGCTTTTAAGGGAACCTTATTTAAGATATACACTACAATTTTCAAGATTTCACTCCATAAACTTAATGAGAGATTAGAATTACTAATCATGTATCTCACTATGCCCTTAATTTTTTTGTTTGTTCTTTCAACTATACCATTTTGTCGAGGTGTACCCAGTTTGATATATACTATGTAATAATACTCTTTTACTCAAGGAACTTTTCAAATGGACTTTTGATTTGCCCGATATCTATATACTTCCCTAAAACTCTTTACCCTTATTAGATTGTACAATTTTGTTCCTTTTATCCATATATTTCTTTACTTCAACCTTTTATATTTTTAAAGCATCTAATGCTTCAATTTTATCAAGCAATAAGTAGAGATATATATATCTTATATAGTCATTGATAAATGAGTTAAAATATCTCTAACCATTAAAATAGAGAGTGAAAAATGGCCCACAAATATCCATGTATATAATCTCAAGAATTTATAAACTTCTTTTGACACTTTGATTATTATTGTTGGTTTGCTTTTCCTTCATGCAATCCACAAAAATGCCACAATTTGTGAAGATAAGAGTTTTTAAAATTTCTTCATTTATTAGTCTTTTTATTCCCTTAAAAGAGATATGACCCAATCTTTATTTTATAGTAAAGAAGATTGTTTATTAGTAAAGTATTTTTCATGCCAATATTGTCATGCAATATAACATTACATTCTGAAGTGGGCTTTATATCAAATTTATAAAAGCCATCAATCAAATAACCTAAACCAATGATATTTTTATTATGCAAAATATTAAAAAAAAGAGTTTTTTTTTTAAATGATAACCTATATATGTCAATTTAGAAATCTATTTTTTTAATATTCAATTTATCATCTTATTTCAATTAATTCAATAAAATAAATATCTCATTATGGTACCAAGTAATTTATTTCAAGGAATTAATCACAACTTTTATATGTCATTTATAATCTAATGACTATATTTTTATGTGATTATTTTTTCATAAATCACTAATATTGCAATTATTAAAGATGTTGTGGTTATTTTTAAATCAAAATGTTATTCCTTATAATGAAATTCATAAGACCCAAACATAATCTATATATGGAAAATATCAAAATTAATTTATAAATTTCATTTAAATTACTAAGTATGCACACCTAAATTTGTATATCAAAAAGATCTAGGGTCCTCCAAAAAAAGTCAACAAAAAATTAATAAATCACTTTATACTACTATACCCATATATATATACCCACACACACACACACACACACACACACACATATATATAGATGACATGTGTGTCTTCTTTCTAGCATTATGTCACTTATACATGCTTAAAGATTAATACATGTATGCACATCATCATCATATTACATGCCTCTTTTACTACTTGCATAAATTTGCTACCCAAGCAAAATATTTGATAAGAACACATGTGAGAAAAATGATATGACATGGATAACCTTGTAGAAAAGAAAAATTTTAAAATTAGCAATTAAACTAGTGAAGCTAGGACAAAAACTTACCTTGATAGTCAGATTTTCTCTCAAGATCACATACCCCTTTTCTATTATTGAATATTACATGAACATGACATCAATATATGCTTATCATGTAAAAATACTCACTATCAAGAAGCACATGGTAATATCTTCATGGCAAGGAATATGATTTCTCTTAAATTGCTTTGATTGTAATCAACATAATTGAAAACTTAGGCTTTGATACCAAATAAAAGAACATAAAGAACTAAAAGCAATATATTGATTTAGTAGAAACTATATCTCCAATCATGTTGATCAATCATTCCCTACAACTACAAAGAAAAAAAAATTTCAAGTAGTTGTCTAGCCTATTACATTATACTTCTCACGAAACATAATATTGATGGTTCATGGGCTTCCTTATTTAAACTAGGCTAGGTACACTTCTGTTACTACCTTATGGCTTATTCCCACCAAGATAAGTTCTTTGACATTCCCGGAATGAAAAAATTAATCAGTCCATCTTCATTAAGAATAACTTAATAGTTATTAACAACGATTTAATTGTTATTAAAAATAGCTTAATTCTTATTACCCTCCCAGCAATTTGATCACAGTCTAATAAATACCCCTTTATAAACTTGCAACTAAGGTTATTTAGAAATGAAATAATTACTTCGAGGCTATCCTAGTGAATATCAATTATCAAACATTGAACGGGGCCACCATATCAAGTGACCGGCAAGAAGTGAAAGTCTTGGGGCCCAGTGAACTAGTATTGAATAACAAGGTAACATTGTTCGAAATTTGCGCAATATTTTTTCAAAATGCATAAACAGAAAAACGGGTTATTGGAATTGCACTAAGAATATCATTTTGTGCAACATATGCTAATATTCAATTATTATCATGTTCACCAAGTTAACATGTAACCTTTTATTTGGTAATGTTAATTGAAAGAACCGAGGATAAATTTGAATATGTGAGAGAGTCAAAATAAACAGGCACTCATTTAAATCGTAGAATTTAGTTATTTGATTTCTAACTAACCATGTCGAAATTGTTGGGCAAGGTAACACGAAGTAGAATTCAACGGACCCTTCTACACCCTTGAAACGAGTCTTCCTTTCAAAAAGCATATACGTTTTATTGGGGTTTCCATGTAAAAAGGACTGCAAAAGCTATAGCAAGGGACCAACGAGATTTTAAATTTGAGTCCAAGTGCAATATAATGTAAAATAGAGGTAACAAATTCAACGATAGTATATATAATTGTGACATATTATTTCCAAAAGGTTTGTAAGCAACCCAAATGATTGTATTTAATATGTATATGTTGGAAGAAAAATTTGAATGGATGATCCTGACCCACTCTATCTTTGACCCAATGTTTCACAGACCCAGGCGTCACTGACAATCTCTCGCTTATTACCAACAGTTGTTGATTTTCAAAAGCTAGTAAATCCGTTTTACAAACAGAAAGAAGAGGAGGCGTAAGAGAGACAGAGAAGGAGAAAAGAAAAAGAATAAAATAAAAGCAAAGGAAGAGGGGAAAGAAAGAGAAACGAGAAAGAGTTTGGAGCATAAATTAAAAAGAAAAGAAAGAAAAGGGATCAGAATAAAAAAGTTGAAAAGTAGGTAAAGAGGAAATTATTGAAAATTTAAAGGAATTGACATGTATGCAAAAAAATAAAATAAAAAATCGAGATGATATTGATTGACCTAAAAATTATATATTTGAGGAAAAAAATGATGAAAAAAGAGGATAGAGATCTAATTACAAGAGATTATAGTAAAGGAACTCAATTAAAAAAGAGAAAAATTAAAAAAAACTCAATTGATTTTAAAATAAAAAATTATTTTTGAATTGATAATTAATCAAAATTTAAATAAAAAGACTTAAATTAAAGATGTATAGAGTTAGCAAAAGTTACAAAAATTCAAATATAAGGATATGTCGAGATTAGTGCTAAAGAAAATTAACATACAAGAACTTGTAAAATTAAGAACTAAGAAAATTTAGAGTGAGAGATTTGTTGAGGTAGAGCTAAAATTAGTACAATTTTATTTTTCCATTCAGATAGAAAAATTTGTTAAGATAACTTCTAATAATAATATTTGTAATAGGATAATTACTAGATTTTGAGCTCGTGAGTAGACGACTCAATGTTCTAAACGAGTGAATATTGTCACTCTAAATGAAATCGCAAAGCTATTGATGTGATAATTTTGGAAGATGATAAGGTCAAATGACAAGGTTGAGAAGATCAAGCCATTGAAGTACAATAGTTTTATTGAATTGAAGCAAATATTATAAATGAAAATATTATCCAATCAAGATTAAAGAAGAATATTAAAATTAATCTAAATTCATCATAGTTTAGAAGTCAATATTCAAGTAGAAGTTAAATATTTAAGTTATATTTGATATATTTGTGGGGGAAGAATACAAAAAGAGAAAATAAATCCTTGTCTCTTTTAGCCGTTGACACATCACATTTCTTTAATCTCTTTTCAAGGAGGAGGAGCCATGTCATATGATTAATTGAAATGCAAACATCTCTTCTTTTTTTCTTTTTCTTTTTTTCTTCTTTGATGCTTACAAATGCCCCCCACTTTAAGGCTTGATGAAACAGAACTTTGGGACATAATTTGTACTGAGGCTTTGTAGTCTAGCTCAACATCATTAAACAAATATATAACGTAAAAACTAGCTAAAAATGATCCAACAAATATAGAACTTGAACACTAGTGCAAAGTAATCTAATGAACATAAAACTTGAATTCCAACTTAAAATAATTTAGCAATTATAGAATGATGAGTTGTTGCCAAAACTTCTATACTCATTGTGATACATGCAGCCAAATAAGAGCAGTTGGAACTTGATTGCTATTACAACATATATAGTCCAATAAGAGATTTGATGTTGGAGATATCATAGGTTATGCTTCAAGGGCTTTATCCATTATAAGACCCTTTCAACGAGGATAGTTTTTGCTCTTTCTCTTCCAATTCCTTGAGGAAGACACTATCATGTATCAACTTATATGCCTCCAATTTCCTAATAATGTCATATGCACTAGAGTTTTGGAAAATAAGATCCTTCTAGGATAGCTTAATGAAACCGTTCTCAGTGTCATTGTCAATAAATGCAATAAGATCATCACAATAGCCTCTAATATTTAACATGCCTTAAAGGAATAAGCATAATGGCTATAGTAAAACTAGGATCAGTAGCATCATTTGCATAAACATCAATGTTTCTTAGGTCAATAAGAGGGTTAATGATGATGGTGGGATTAAATGGGTCTAGATGAAGTTAACGATGTGCTCCTTTTTTACTTCTCTAAGTAAGATTGCATTGGCTCATTTTAAGAAGTATTATGTGATTACAAGCATTTAAAGATGGCCTAAAGAGCACCTTGGGTTTATATTCATGTTGATCTCTAACACCAAAATGTGCTTTTTTTAGAGCTTGCTTTTCCATTTTATTGCATAGAAAATAGAGGAAGACCCTATCAAAGTATCTTTAATACAAAGTATCTTTGAAGTATGTGAAGTAAAAAACTCAACATTGTACCTTTATCTTGTTATGCTGATTCTCAAGAAACTTTCCATTATGTAAGTAGTCAATGTTAGGTTCATAATGGTCCTTAATCTTAATAAGGTTGAAGAATACAAGATTTCTTCTTTTACAACTTTTGTCATCATTTCTAAGTACATAGCAACTACCATATTCTAGATTCTTAACTTGGCCAATGATATGACCAAATTAAATCACATGTTTGCTTCAGAGTTTTCTCATCAAGGAACATGTTCTAAGATAATGCATTTAAATTTATCTATCAATTATCCATTGTGTCAATGGTTTGATGTGAGATCTTCTTTCTTAAAATCATACAACTTAAGGAGTCTATTGATAATTAGTTATAATCCTCATAGGCTTTTAGTGTGAGAATCTTCTTATTAACAATCATGTAGACACCAATACTTATTGCCTAGCATTTGACGATAGTATTTGAGCATAACTTGCAGAGGATGAAGGTTAAAAGGTGATGAATACCACATTAGCACTAGTGCTATTATGTCTTATGACATCATCAAAGTACATTATCCATTGTAACAATGTTTCAATGTAAATGACTTCTTCATCTAGAAGATCACGTGTGAACTTTTAATTAGTTTAGGTGAGATGATTTCAAGGAAAGTCTACAAGAGCTTGCCCTTTAACCACCACTTAAGATACATTAAAAATGTCACAACTCTACAAGATGAAAACTCACTTAGTAAATCATCTAGTTAAAAACTTGTTTGGACAAGATACACTTAATGAGATTGACTCTATTAATAATGTAGAAGGCATGCCTACATCTAGTCCTTCAAATTGTTAATGACAAAGAAGACAACTAAAAACATCTTCTTAATAGGTTAGTATTTTAACTTAAGACCATTCATTGTTTTGCTTAGGCAGTATAAAACTATCTTTTTTCTTTCCTCATTTTCTTGTGTGAGCAAAGTTCATAATGATCCTTCCTATGTAGTGATGTAAAGGACCAATAACATTCCTTGAATTAAAGCACTTGAGATTATTTGATTTGAAAGGTGCTTTTGTATGCTTTCAAAAATCTTACTGCATACTTCATCCCACTCAAAACTAACATCTTTTTTCATCAACCAATTAAAAGATTAATGTCAACCTACTAGGTTAAAGATAAAAGGTCAAATGTAGGCCAATTTATTTTTTTCTTTTGCAAACTTTGCAATTTATGAAGGTTGTTAGGTTTGAGCATCTTTTAGATTACTTCACCCTTTGATTGATCAACCTTGATGCCATGGTGACACACAATGAAACTAAATAACTATTTAGATATGACACCAAATACATATTGTAATGGATTTATCTTAGAGTCTATCAAACACAACTTTAAAGTCCTTTAAGTAATCCATGCGCTTTATATTTTTAACAATAAGGTCATCAACATAACCTTTTATAATTTTATGAAACATGCCACCAAGGAATATTTTCATGGCACACTGATATATGAAACAAACATTCAGCAACCCAAGCCATATGACTTTGTTGTAATAAATATTGTTTCCCTTCAAGATGTTAGGATCTTTTAAAATAAGTCCACTATGTTGCTTTTTTTGTTTGAGACTAGTATAGTGAGAAAAAGAGGTTGCTTATCTTGATGATGTGCTTTTGGCACATAGTAAGATTGGTGTGGGATACTCCAAAGAGGTGATCCCTTTTTCTTTTCAAAGAACTTTAGTAACTTGTCATGGATAAAATCCATTATGCTAGACTTGAAAAGACACTACTTTGGTTGGTCTCAACCAAGTTGTCTACATCCAAGATAATTTTAATTTAATAATCAATTCCTTTAAAATAAAATATTTTTTGGTCAAATGACTAATTATGCATTGATACTTATAGAATTTGAATCATCAATTAGGTATTTCCCATTAAGTCACTTAGGTAATGGAAACTCTGAAAACATAGCCCATAACAACTAGTTATGAATGTTAGGAACATCAGAGTTAAGTGATAGCTACTTTTTCTATTCCAACATTCATAACCTCACTTTTTGCTTTGGCTTTAGCCTTCACTTTTGAGGCATTCTTAGCCATTACCTCCTTGCTTTTATCAAGCTTGTTTAGCATTTTGACCTCTTTTTTGTTCTTAGTCATGACATTTGATTTAATGAAATATCAAAATCTTTTTTTTTCTTATTTTTTATATTTACAACAAGTCAAAACTTTTCAACAAACTTGTTCATTTTTTATGGATTTTGACTAGGTCTAATACCATCCTATCCAATTGAGCAAGCTAATCCAAGTTGATGTTCAAGTCACTAAATTTCAAATTGAATCATTTAGGTCAAGCTGAGTCTAATAATTTTACATATGCCATACCATAACTAATTCTTTCTCATTTATAAGATACTTGATTTTTGTATATTTAAGATAACCAACACAAGGGACACAATAATTATTATTACTTTTATATCAGCAATATTTGCAACATAGAATTTGAATTTGAGGTTAATTTAATTACTTAATACTACAAATATAATGCATATCAAAACTTAGTTATTTTGTCCCTAATTAAAAGGGCATCCGAAGACATATATGGATGCATACACTTGAGTTCACAATATAAAGCAATTCTTCAAGTGGGATATTCAAATTTCTTGTATCTTATAAGGCTCATTAATACTCTATAACACAGGAATAAGACGTACAAATAATGCCAATACACGATCCTTAGTCTCACGATCAACAACACCATGTCCATCTCCGTATTGATACATACATTGTGCCACTCTTCCCAAGTTCATTGCAATAGCC
>CM034047.1:6837345-6879530 GCA_019804595.1 Bruguiera parviflora
TTTTTTTTTTTTTTTGCGAGCGTGTATATTATATCTCACAAATATATTCTATCAATTTTTTTTTTATTTCAACTTGATCCCACATAAATTTTTTTTTGTTTTCTCTCTTGTTCGACATTGAATTAACTTGAATTAATCCAAAAAATTTGTGGCAGTGGCATTAGTTGCCCTGATTACTACACTAGGGGGAAGAAACATTGTGCCTTTGTTGACACAAAATGAGCGATTAAATTCTCTTCTTTGTAATCTGCCAATTTGAGTGAGCATTCAATAAATCAGTACTTATTTCCCCTCTCTCTCATAAAAATGTCATTACCTTCCAGTCTCCCTTGTAATAATTATGTGAAATTGGAGCGAATAGCACTAACCTTAAATTATGTTTTTATCTCTCAAATAAGACAACATTTTGTCAACGGACATAGCTGAATTGGCTGCGGCATTAAGGTTTAAGACTGAGACTAATTAGATTTCGGTGTTTTCATTCTCAGGATCCTATTTTCATCCGCTATCATTCGTTCAATTTTCCTTTCGCTTTCTTGCCTTAAACGGGGCTTGGAGGAATCCTGCTTGTTTCCAATTCCTCTGGGTTCAATTTCTGAGTATTTACTACAGGTTTTATCACGGGTTTCAAAAGCAAGAGAAATTATACAATTAATTTGAAACCGCGGATAGAATTACAGTGTACAATGTTTGTCAATGCGCGCAACCTCTCCTGTAGGCCTCCTTCTACTTCCATCTTTCAGGGCAGAGGGCTAACGTATAATACGGTCACGAAGAAAAGAGAGAAGGGAAGTGGCTGATTTACCTATTATTACATATGAATCTTTAAAGGTTGTAGTGGTGCTATGTTGCAATGCTTTCCTGCACTGGTGGAGGATGTTCTGACGAGCTGACCTGGCTACAGCCAACAATCTTTTGGCATGTCTCAATCAGGCAGTGCCTGCATGTGGGGCAGGATGAATGTGAACTAAGCCACTTGTCAATGCATCGAACGTGGAAGACATGGTTACACTTGGGCAAAAGACGCACACGCTCACCAGTTGTGAACTCTGATAGACATATGACGCACTCTGTATCCAAACCAGGTAGCTTCAAGTCTCTTGAGAAGGCTACTGTTAGGAAAGTCCTCAATGCCTTTTGCTTCACTCCCGTGTTGGCTAATCGAGCTGAGGGGTTGCTAGCGGCAGGCTCGGAGGCTACGAAATTGGAGCATCTTAATGCACACCTTATGATGGAATTTAATCCGAGTGAGCAAATTACGGCGCACAAAAGGACCGCGAGGACCATAACAACGTTTGCGTCCAAGGTGTTATCCCCAGTGTATTGCTCTGATGGATCATGTCCATTTCCAGGTGCTGGAGGAGCTGATGCACTTGGTGTTTGAGAAAGTGGGGTGTGCAGTAGCAGTCTTCTTGAGTAGAAGTCCCCAAGATAATCCGGAAAAAGTTCAGTAGCTGAGGTGGAAGTGCACATGCTTGGAGTCTGATAGTGCTGGAAGAGTAATTGGAGTTTAGAGGTTAAGAGAGAATTTCTCGGTTGTGGCTGCACTCGGAGATTATATACGGAGATGTGATGTGTTGATCTGCTAGTTGTGCTTCGATATGATATATATTTTATTATTACACCGAAGAAATTATTGTTCAGCATCTTCTTCTGAGGGTCTCTGCCCACAATGTGGGGTTTATCTTTTATTTTATATATGTGTCTGGTCATGTCGATCCTCCACTAAAACCTTTCGTAGTTTATTGGGCTTAGTAACCAAAGTGGGGCTCCCCACTTTCTGCTCGTGCTAGTTTCATTTCATGAATTATAATCTCAGAGTGCTACAAGGATCCGGCAGCTGAGGATAATCCCCGAGTACTATTACAAGTTTGACGTGAAAAATATGCTTTTAAAGCTTACTTTAGTGGCTCTTTTACACTCGTCGTCTTGGTAAGAGTTTTGTCTTTTTATCCGATTTTCTGTTCTAATACATAAAAGTGATAGACATTCCAAACTTTCTTGAATCGGATTCAACTCCACTCTGTAGTCATTGGCCAAACTCAAATTTGCTAATAGATACTTATCAAGTTCATAATTTTAGTAGTCTCTTTGACTCTTGGTTCGTTATCAATGGTTTTTGCTAATAGATATTTACCAAGTCCATAAGGTCACCATCCTCAGCGCACGGGCTCTTTGCTTTGTGAGGGTTGAGGGAGACCTATCACGCATGTGCAGAATTTTCCTTTCCGTTTTGCCAAAAAAGTAGTTTCCACAAGGGTGGGATTTCAATTCAAACGTTGGTGGAGTAGAAATGGTAAGGATATCTGCTAAAAATAATAGGACAGTCTGTTTTCTTTATTTTTGCGTTGGCTATGTTGCTACCTTAAAGTGAGTTTCAATACTGATTATTGTGCAGGCCACTCAACGGTTTTACAGCACAACTGCAGCATTTTATCAGTTGGCGAAAAGGTGAGGAGTCTGCCCAAATTGCAATCAGAGACAGCTACTAACTAATAATTAGATTGCTTTTCAATTCCCTACCATGACTTTATATAGCTGTGGTAATATATGTACTAGAATTTTAAGCGTCAATATAAAAATTATGTGATTAATCTAATTTTACATTAGAAGGGAAAATGAGAAATAATAGAAAAATTTATAAATATAATACCTTAAACTTTTAGGTTGAAATGTGATATTAAATTTGTGAATATGTTGTTTATTTGGATCCTAATCGGATCTCTCCTACATTTCCCCAACAAGCAATAACAGAGAGATGGACCAATTACACTCGCCATAATCCAATTTTCTTTTGCTCTGGGTTAGAGATGGACAAATGATGAGGAATTTGCTTGGGTCAGCAAGTGAAGTAAAGGTCAATCTCATATTGAAAAGAGAAAAAAAAAAATAAGTGAAAATTACTTATAAATATAATATTTTAAAATTTTAAATTGTCATGTAATACTAAATTTACAAATTAATTAATTATTCAAATCTATTTGAATTTTCTCCACTTTTGAGCACTCGCTTTTTTCCCAACAGCATACTTATTTTCTTGAAGATTTCATACACTCGATAATCTTTAGCATTCGGATAATCATATGGATTAATATTACAATAGAGCCCTAACTAATCGTCCACGAATAAGCAAGAATAAAAGTCAAATCTGAAAATGGTCCCCCAAAGATCCTTCTGTTTTTTGTTGGTTTGCAAGCTATGATCTTTCGGCATGCAGTAATCGGATTGCAATCCACATAGCCTAAATCATGTAAATTAGCTTTTCTCTTTTTGGCTCCAAACTAAAGCAATAGTCTCTGGGTACATCTTTGATAGAATCTTCAGTGATATTAAAAGTCAAGTTGGTACTTCCTGTGAAAGTATGATAAGAATACTGGATTTGGTCCGACTTTGTTGCTGTAGTGCGGCTATGATTCGAAGCTTGTTAATGAAAGCCATAAAATTCTAGTAGGGTCCATAATGCTTATTTAAATTAGAGATAAATCTAGTGGGGGTGATACCTTTGTGATTCTTTAAACATAAATTATCAAATCAAATGGTGACAGAAGGGACCGATGGGCCATCCCCAGAGAGCTGCTTTGGATTTAGACTGTACAAGAATTACCACCCACCTACTTGGATCCATATCTTATCTTATTGTGGCTGGCTGGCACCAGGGCATTTACGCTCTGTGGACAGTGGAGGGGATCACCCCTATCTTTCTTTATCACAAATTGTGATGCACGTTCCGATCACCAAATGGAGCTGACTAGCAATGATGTCGACACTATTTGTCTATGGTTTCATGAGTATGGCAAGGAAAACAAAGCCTTACTACTTGGAGAACGCGAATACAAAGAATTGATGAAACGTGGCTTGTGAAGCTTTGGAAGTTGGGATGATTCCCGAACATCGTTCAGTGGAATCTATACATGGAAAAGACCAACATACTAAGAAATTTTGTGCATGCCATCCGAGGTTTAGGTAATAACCTTTGCAGTCACTCTCGTGGCAGTTTCTAGCTCAACGCGGGATAAAAGGGCAACAATGTAAAATTCTAAGGAATGGGGACAATATATATATTATTATTCAATACAGTATTTGATTAAGTGGGAGAAAACTTTAATTTTGATCTCCTTAATTCTAGATAGTTTTTTATTTTTAGATGAAAAAATCTTCAAATTTAGGAACACTTATTTTTTTTTCTAAAAAAAAAAAAACAAGCCATTAAAATTTTTTTGGTATTTTCAATTGAAAATTTTAAAAAGTAATTAATTCGGTTTTTTTTTTTTTGTGTCCAATTAATTGGATTCCATACGGTAATCCGATGCTTTTGGAGACCACGAGAAATAGCAAAGACTACAATGTGCTTTATTTTATTGGACTAAAATATTCCTAATAATTCAAGCAATTTTTTATCTATGACACTATATAAGCCGCGTTTATTTTCTCTAAACTTGTTCTTTTAACCAGATGCCATCGGAGATGACCTAGCCCTATTTGCCAAATTAGCTCCTTTATACTCCAAATTCCAAGCTAAGAACATTAATTATGATGCCTCCTCCTTTTCCTCCTCCTCCTCACTATTCTAAACCTTATCATCATGTGATCTTAACCACAAAACAAGCTTTTGTATTAAAGGAATCGATAGAGAATTTGATCTCATTTGTTGGACCTTAGCCTTCTTGTCTAAAAAGGTCAAAAGTCTTGACTTTCTTTTCTCTTTTATTTCTCACTTTCCTGTTATTGTATAGGAGGCTTAAGAATCAACGAATGGTTCATTGAGTAAGTGATCTTTTTTTTTCCCACTTTCATGCACTTTGGTTTATTGAATAAATTACAAGACATATCAAATCAAGAATACAGTCTTAGACTATATTGAAATTAAAATTTGTATAGTTGTAAATCCTACGAGACCTTTCCATCATGTCTTTTATGGTCAATTTATATACTAACAGCTACTTTAATAACATTTTGACCAAACATTTAGAATTCTAATAAAATTTTTTTTATAGTGTTTTTGTTATTATTACCAAACAACATGTAACTTTCAATAGTAGTATTTTTGCTTTTAGTACTTTGTTCACAACACTTTATCTCGTAACATTGTCAAATAGACCTAAAGATTGATGTCGTATTTAAGTCATTGACAGACTTCTAGAGGGTTGAGATGTCACACCAAGTACATTATTAAGTTGTATAATGACCTAAATGATGTCTTTAAGAAAGCATAAAAGTATTATATTAAGCATGAAACAAAGTGTTTTATTATGTCATCGATGAGTCTTAATTTTTAAGCTACAAAGCATATCCACTTTAGCAAAATAAAGACTAGTTTATGGCTTTGGAGAACTACTTAAAGTTATTCAAAATTCCAAGAATGATGATACTTTACTAACTAGTAGTTCTCTACTTTAAACTTATTAACTTTTCTAAACTATATGCTAAAAAAAACGTTAAAATCTTAGTTGTGATGGATGATATTATTATAGATATTGTTCCATATTTGATGTTATGTATTTTTATATTTAATGTCATGTATGTAAAACTTTGTTGTAAATGTCAATTATGTTGCTATATGTGTTTAATTGTGATCTTTAATATTTAACATATATACTTTGTATAAATGAAAAATTAACTAAAGAGTAAGAGTTATTATGTTAATAAGACTATAAGAATCTTTATCTAAAAACTTAAATTTAACATAATTTGAAATAAATGAAGATAATCTTGTATTAGTTTTAAATAAGATGATTGAGAACATTGTGAACTTTCGATTCTTTAACTAATTTTAGATGATTGTTAATTTATTTTACTATTAGTGCAAAATGAGTGGTTAAAGTGCTAGTATTAATCATTAATATATGTCTTAAGATTGTTGTAACAATGACTACAAAGAATATTATTAATAAACTTAATAAAGAGAACAACTTGAATAACAAAAACTATGCCATTTGGTATTACAAGGTTCAATATATCATTGAAAAGTATAAAGTGTTAGAAATCATCAACCACGTTACAGTGAACCCTAGAAAGGGTTCTTTAACTCAGTAAAGGTGAGACCAAAAGGTTGTTAAAGCTTGAAAAAAAAAAGAATTGTATGACTCATATAGCTTTACTTAAGAATATAAACGATAATCTTATTTATAAGTTTGAGGAGCATGAGATTACTTAGGCAATATGGTTCACTTTGAAAAATAAGTTTAAGGGTACTTTAACCATTAAGCTGAGAGAGCTAATAGTCAATTTTGATATTTATATGAAGAAGTCACATTATGACATAAGGCAACACTTAAGGGTAATCTCTAATATGATCAAAGAGTTTAAAATAATTAATTATACACTTATGGAATAGTAGCAAGTTCAAGTTATCATTAGCTTCACTCCTTGAATTGGGAGCACATGGTAATTAGTATGATACATAATGAGACTATTAAAACCTTTAAAGATATCTCACACCATTTGATTTTAGAATAAAAGTGCCTTATGACTGCTAAGTCTTCTAGTTAAGCGAATATAATTGAAATTGAGACTAGTTTAAAGCCTATTTCTAGTTTGAAATGTAAGTGGCATAATAAGCATTATAAGAAAGGAAAAGAGAATGAATAACCATAAAAGAAGATTAAGAATGATTGTTGCAAAAGGCACAATAGCAAAACAAAGGATAAGACCAAAATGATATGTTATAATTATGGTAAACTAGGTCATTTTGCTTATGAATGCATTGAGTCAAAAAGGAATTATTTACTCTTACTTCTTATTATTTAGCTAATATTGTCAGCTCAATATTGCTTACTAAATTTGATCTTTTATAGATTGTAGACTTAAGGGCTATAAACAATGTAGCTAAAGATCAAGAAGCATATATAAAGTTTCATCAAATTAGAATTAGTTTAAGATAGGTGTATGTTAGGAACAATGTAAGGGTAAAAGTTAAGGAAATTAGCACTTATAAATTAAAAATGCAAGATGGTTGAACCCTACTACTTCTCAATACCCTTTATACACTGGAAATTTGATGGAATCTTGTTTTCATTCTTATTCTTTTATATTTATACCATAAACTTGTTTTCAAAGGTTGTGTTATAAATACTTAAGATGACATTTCTTATGTTGGTTGAGAACATTTGTCAAATGGTTTGTTTGTGCTAAATATTAACTATGATGTATTTAATATTTATTATAGTTGTTTTTTTATTTTTGCATTAACCAACAGTAATATTGTAGATGCAAATATCTAACATGTTAAATTAGGTCATATTAGGCAAGGAAGAATGAATATATTAGTTAAAGGGGCCCTTTTAGGCTTATTTGCTAAAATTAAATTGTTAATATGTTAACACTATATGGTAGGAAAAACAATTAGAAAACCATTTGACAAGGCTATTAAAGCCAAATTTCTGTTGTAATCAGTCCATTCTAACATATATAAGGGTAAAGTATGATTCCTCATATTTCATTACTTTTAAAAATGATTATATGCATTATGGTCATATTTATTTAATCTCCCATAAATTTAAAGCATTATAATACTTTTAAAAATATTTAAGTATGGTAGAAAATCATTCAAATAAAATAATTAAAACCCTAAGAACTAATTAAAGACATAAATATCTCTTTGAATAGTTTAAGAAATAATGTAATGAAAATAGTGCCTCTAATTATTCCTAGAACTCCACAATAAATAGTATTGTAGAGAGAAGAAATAAAACCTTATTAGAGATGGTTAAGTCCATAATGATATAAGCAAATATCCTAACATATTATTAAGGTGATGCTTTATTGATAGTTTATGTACTTAACTATGTACTCTTTAAATTAGTTACTTGCATACCATATAAATTAGGGTAAAAGCCTAATCTAAGTAATTCATAACCATAAGGGTTAGTGATTTATGTTCATGATTTATCTTATAAATATAAAAAATTGGGTCTAAAAGAAAAAATATGTGAACACTCCGAAAGGCATGTGTTTATTAGTGAACAAGTCAATGGAAATATTTTAGAATTAGAATCATATAATGTTACATTCTTAATAAAGGTGATATTAATCAGGATTTTCAACTTTATAATATAAATAATTCAAATGGTTATAACATACTAAACCCATCAACTCAAATGGATGAGGAAATACCTTCAGTTATCAATTCAAGTGGAAGTTTTATACCTCAAGTAATGCAAGATTTGCAAGAACTCATATCATGCAAAAGTAGTCATAAAAGTATCCCATATCATCATTTTAAGATTAAAAGGGAGGTTTTTATGATCGTCCCTTATGATAAGAAAGAGCCTAAAACAGTAACTAAGGATTTGTTATACCTTACAAAGGAACAATGGATAAAGGTAATAAAAGAAAAGATGAAGTCTAATTAAGCCTAAGACTTGGAAGATTTGTCCCAAGGATATAAAGTTATCGGGAATAAATAAGTTTTCAATATCAAATGTAAGATAGATGAATTCATATAAAGATATAGGACTTGCTTAGTTGTGAAAAGTTATATTTAATAAGAAGGTATAAACTATAAGAAATCTTTTTCATCGGTAGTAAGGTTTATACCAATTTGTCTAATTTTAACTATAATAGCAAATATGGATTTACAATTACATTAGATAAATGTTAAAATTGTTTTCTTTAATGAAGAGTAAAATGAAGAAATTTATATGAAATAACCAATAGGTTTCATTATTAAAGGCCAAAAGAACAAAGTTTTTAAATTTTAAAGATCAATTTATAGCCTAAAAATATCGTTTAGGTAGGGATATTTGAGATTCTATTGTGCAATAATCTCATATGATTTTACAGTGATTAATAAGGATTATTATATGTATAATAAGAGATTTCAAAATAAATTTATAATTCTATCTATATATATAGATAACATTCTACTAGCTGGAAATGATAAGAAGTTTGCTCTTATTATCAAAAAATAGTTGTTATCTAATTTTTAAATGAAAGACATGGGTGAGATGATTTACATATTAGGAGTAGAGATTTATAGGGATCATCCCAAAAGACTCTTAGTTTTGTCATGAAAGTTTTACATTTATAAAATCCTAAAACAATTTAGAATGAAAAGTTATATATTTATTGACACTTTAGTTGTTAAAGATGATGACCTAAACCTTAAAATGCATTTTAAAATATGAAAAGAGTACAAAGAAATGAAGAATACATCATATTTTAGTTTAGTGTATAGTTTGATGTATATTATGATGTGTACATACCTTGCCATTTGTTATGCTATAGGATTGGTAGTTAATACCAATCAAACCCAAGAAAAGCATATTAATGCTTTATAAAAAACTATTTTGATATATTAAGAGCACTATAAATTATTTCTTATATTATCAAAGAAATGATTTATAATTAATTAGTTATTCAAATGCTGATTGAAAAGGAGATATCTATAAATATAAATCTACATTGGGATATATGTTCTTACTAAATGATGATATTATTTAATGGAGTAATGAGAAATAAATTTGTTTTACCTGATAAATGATAAAAGCAAAATTTATGACTTACTTAATTGCAATATAAAAGATTGTTTGATTTAAAATTTTTTTGAAACATTTGTGAGTATGTAGTGATCGATAAAGAGTGATCATATTACATTGCCATAATTAGGTAGTTATTGCATATGCAAATGATTCTAAGTATTATTATAGAACAAAATACATTCACACTAAGTAATCTATATATTTGATATTAAATATATAAAAAGTTCAATATTTATATGCATTATATAAAAATATTAATAGGTAAAATATAATTATATAAAAAATATAAGTATTATATATATTATATTATTATATTTGAATAATTATAATTATAATTATAATTATATATATATACATATGATAAGGTTAAAAATTTATTAATGTAATGAATTAATAGATATAAATAATATAAATCAAATAAATTTAATATAAAGTATATTATAATTTATGTATTTTTATTTTAAAGTAATATATATATATATATATATATTTTGAAGAATTAAATATTTTAATATAAGTAAGATAATTTAGATAAAAAAAATAAAGATTAATAAAGATAATATATAATTTCATACATTTTATTGAAATGTAAATAAATATACATATAAATATTATCTTCAATTTTTATAATTCATGATTTTAAAAAAAAGAAAAAAACTATAAAATTATGTGGCATATATCTTCCACAAAAATCAAAATATAGGAAAAATATTCATATCACTTATCTTAATCTAATGGCAACATTTTCCCGATTTTGCACCCATTTTTTAAGACAGCCGAACAAAAAAAATCTATATTGTGGAGGATCATTGGGTTTTTTTTTAATTGATCTATATTTTCAAAAAATGAATTCTTGTGTTGTAGTATTATATAGCAATTTAGTTTGGTTTTTAACTGTTTTTAAACTTCCAACACTATAACTAAACCGTCAAGTGTAGTTTGCCTAAGTTACAAACCATATTCTAACCGTTCTCCACGATTTTGGTAGTTTCGATTTGGCATTAATTGGGTTAGCTGGGTTGAGTGGAATAATGATTTATTTGATGAACACCACCATGACCTCGTATGTAAAATATAATTTCTAAAAGCATAGGATATGAAATATAATTATGCTCTAAATTTGAAATATACAATATAGTTTTTCCTATATTTGCTTGTTCGCTTGCTTTCACGGTCATTACACGATCAAAGTGTTCATGTGCTTATGTAGTTACGCTCAACTATTCCGTGGGCAACGAAATTAATTCTAAAAACTAAAAATCACTCATATAATTTGGAAGAAACTTAATTACTTATTTTCATTTAAATATATATATATATATATATATATGGAATTATATATTACTTTATAACTTGTACTTAGTTCTCTAATTTAGAGTACATTTCTTGTTTTAAAGTAATTTCTTCTTTAAGAAAAAAAAAACATATGAATTATTTAAAAATATAAAATATAAAAATTATGATATAACTTGTGCTTAATTTATTTGACATGAATTATTACTATCTATTAATATATTAAATTAATTATTTTTCAATCTCATCTTACATTAAATTTTAATTGCATTTAACTAAATGTATCAATTATAGGATTTGTAACATATGTGAAACTCATATTCTTCTTGCTTCCAATTTCCAAACCAAATATAAACACTAAAGTAGCTTTCTGTGTGTGTGTGCGTGTGTTTGTTTTTTCTTTTTTCCGAAATTGACCAAAAAAAAAAAAATCAATTTGGGGTCAGGAAGAATTAATCCCTTGACATGGCTTCCCATCTCCTCCATTCCTTCATTTTTCATGAAATTGGCCCAAAAGATAAAAGGGGGGTGTCCCAAATTTGAGACTTCAAATAGAGGTGCTATGTGTTTTTTAGTAGACATCCTAATAATTAAGAATTTAAAGATTATTTAATTTATATTTTGAAATTAAAATTAAAATTAAAATAGATATAAAAATAAAAAATAAAATAATTAATTTTAAAATATATTTTATTTACTTTAAAATTAGATCTGAATTCCTCTATAATCATCCAACTTAATTTAGAATTAAAATTAATATTAAATATGTTACAATATTTAAGTTACAATTAATATAAGATAAATGTTATTAAAATTTTAAAAATAATAAAACATAAATAAAAGATTATAAAATACAAAAATTTATTATAATATAATATTAAAATTATTATAAAAATATGATATAAGTACACATATAATAAAAAATTAATAATAATAATAATAATAATAATCCTTGCAATAATAACAAAAAAAGTCTAAATTAAAAATATTATCTTTAAAAATTATATTTAATTATAATCATTAATTAGTTGATAATTTAAATATTTAATGATTTTAATTTTTTTATTATAATAATAATATTATTTATTATTATTATTATTATTATTATTAACATATATTTTACATTACTATTTTTGAAGAATATATATTTTAATAGTATGATTATTATTATTATTATAATTTCTAAATATTTAATACTATTATATTATATAATCTAATTATTTATTATTATTATTATTATATATATATTTATTGATATTTTATATGCAATATTTATTTTTAATATTTATCATAATATATTAAATATATTTATAATTATATTTCTATTTTTTAGAAATGTGTATGTATAAGAACTAAAATTATAATGTGATTACATAGAAAAGAGAGAAGGCTAATTTATATACATAAAAAATTTTATTTTCATAAATAAAAGACTCAAAAGAAGAATTTTTTTTTTTTTACAAAACACTGAAAATAGAAACTACTTATTGTCATTTTCATTCTTAAGTTAAGAAATTTTGAATCAAATGAGTTTTTAAATTTTTATTATAAAGAGTCAAATTCTAATTTTATATAAAAAAAAAAAAACCTATGACAATAAAAAAGTTATTCTATTATATAGTTGTGTAGCTACAGGTCGGACCGAGTGGGCCCTCATCTATCCAAAAACACAGAAGACTTTCCCGGCGGGTCCCAAACAAACACTTTGGCGGGAAACCTCAAATTCGTTTTGGAGCCAAAAAGAAATAGAAAAGGGCATTTCAAATAGAAAAACACGCCCGCCAAAAGGATTGGCCATTTGTATTTTCCTTCTCAAAATTCAGAAACCCTAAAAGAGAAAAGAAAAGAAAAGAAAAGAAAAGAAAATTCTCCGATTCTCCGTTGGATTTTCATTTTTTGGTCATTATTATTATTATTATTATTATTGTTATTGGTTACAGAAATAGATTTCCCAAAGAATCAACGAGCTCCGATGGCAAAAGACAACGAGCAATTGAGCGCGGCGAAGCGGGCGTACAGGAACGCGAGGGCGGTGGGGAACAGGCAGGAGGAGGCGCGATGGGCGAACGTGGTAGGGGACATACTGAAGAAGAGAGGTGAGTACGTGGAGGCTCTCAGGTGGTTGCGAATCGATTACGAGGTTTCCATCAAGTACTTGCCCGAGAAGGACCTCTTGCCCACTTGTCAGTCCCTCGGTGAGGTCTATCTTCGCCTCCACCACTTCAAGGATGCCTTGCTTTATCAGGTCCCCTTCTATGATTACTTCTCTCTCTCTCTCTCTCGCTGTTCTTTTTTTTTTTTCTCTTTTAGTTTGTTTCTTTGTTTTTTCTGTTTTCATTTTTTAATGGGTTTGTATGCATGGTGTTTCCGTAGTCGACGTTGCTGGATTGGAAACGTGTCCCCTCATAGATTTGTCACTGGTACAATTAGATGATCGCGTTGATTTAGTGGCAGTTCAAAGTTTTACCGGATTGCAGGAAGGAAATGATTTTATTGGCTGCAAATTGTTGAACGTTTTTTACTTAGTGAGTTACAGAGTGTGAAGTATTTCTGATTAGAATTTCAAAGGATTTGTTGGTTAAGCAATGAGCAAAATGGAGAAATTGTTTAGAAGTAGATGCAGCGTTCTGGGATTTACCTCTTTAGTTTTTTGCAGCTTTTTTTTTTTTTTTTTTTGGTTGTTTCTCTCAGTTTCTGAGACTAACTGATTTGTTGAAATTTTAATCTGAACTTCTTCGTGCTGAAAAATAATTCTAAAACTAATGCAATTATTTTGGCATCGCTGCTTGTTACCTGGAGGTGCATTTCTTGATTTGTGGGAGGAGAGACATTGAGGAACTGAAAATTCCTGATGGTGGCAATGGAATTACTGGATAATGAAATTTGACAAGAGAGACCCTTAACTGAACAAACGGAAAATATTCCCCTTGCTGCTGCTGCTGCCTACACGTTGGGTTGAAATGAAATATAGCATAGGATCTTGAAAGCTAATTAACTGGGGTTTGGAAGCATATTCTCTAATGTTATCATTGATGATCTCAAATAATGGCTGATGGGTAATCTGTTATAAAGGAAGAGTTGAATTATGATATTGTGAAAGTTATACAGCATTATATCTTGATTTGAAGAGGGTTATACTAATTGTAGAGCTATTTTTCTTAAAAAAAGAAAAAAAAAAAAGAAGACAGAAATATAATGAAAGTGATGTACCAAAGTGGAATCAAGGGGATTTTAGATTTGGCTTGGTTATTAACCTATCAAAAACCAAAAGTCAAGTTGTTTGTGCCTGTTTGCTCAGCTACAAAATAAGGATGCTATGTTATCTTTTGTATAATAACAATAAGCAGGCCTTCATATGTGAATGATGAGGCTGGTCTCAAATTGGAGATTTGGATATATTACATAAAGTTATGATTTTTCAAATCATATTATATTGTCACAGAAGAAGCATTTAGAGCTTGCCAAGGATGCAAATGACCTGATTGAGCAGCAAAGAGCAACCACCCAACTTGGTCGCACCTACCATGAAATGCTTTCAAAATCTGAGGATGACAATTACTCTGTTCGAAATGCCAAGAAGTATTTCAGGTTGGCCATGAGGCTTGCTCAGACTCTCAAGGAAAATCCACCGACACCGAATTCTTCTTTCCTCAAAGAATACATTGATGCACACAACAATATTGGAATGCTTCAGATGGATCTTGATAACTTAGAAGAAGCACAGAAAATCCTTATCAAGGGGCTTGAAATCTGTGATGAAGAAGAGGTCAGTGAAGATGATGACTGTCGGAGTAGACTTCATCACAATCTTGGTAGTGTTTACACAGAGCTTAGGATGTGGGATGAAGCTCGGGAACACATTGAGAAGGATATTGTGATTTGTAAGAGAATTGCGCATTGTGAAGGGGAGGCAAAAGGTTACATCAATCTTGGTGAATTGCATTACAGAGTCCAAAAATATGAGGATGCCATCCGTTGCTATCAGAAGGCACTTGATCTAGCAAAATCCATGGAGGATGAGGATGCTTTGGTTGAACAAATTAATCAAAATATTGAAACTGTTAAACAAGCTACGAAGGTAATGCAAGAATTGAAGAAAGAAGAGCAGAATTTTAAGAAGCTATCAAGAAATATAGTTACTGCCAAGGGCACATCACATGAGCGGAGGTGTTTAATGCAGCAATATGCCTCACTTGATTGTCTCATTGAAAAGTCAAGCACAATCTCTGCATGGTTGAAGGTATTCTCAGTGCCACACACGTTTATTTTTATAAGCTTTTTTCTCCCAGCAATGCTACCTTTATTGGAGAGCTCTACTGTAGTGTCCTGGTGCAGTTTTCGTACCCATTTCTGTCATGTCTGATCACACACTATTTGTTTGTTCTTGGATGTCACTAGGCTGCTAGATGCATGTTCAACCATACATGCTTCCTTAGTTATCTATTACTTGGAACGTTACTTTGACCATCCTTAACAACTGCGAAACATTGTTTGGCATATTCCATAAGATGTTAATTGAGCTCAAAGGGGAAGATACCATGCCTTCTACTATGTGATGGGTACATTCTTTAACTTATGTTCAGAAACAGTCATGTTTTATCATGGTCACTAAGCCTTGGTATTTTTTTTGTACTGCAGAGTCTAAAAACAATTGACTTGGTTTTTTAGATATTTTGATAATCAATATAGCAGGCTTACTCAACAATTATTTGATTCCACCATTGGACACAAGTACAACATCAAGCTTTTAGCATCTTGTGGTCAAGACTTTTCTTAGTTATTGGCTTAGACTGAATGGTATGGAGATTTGCAAATCAAGCTTGCGGGAGTTATTTTGTGTGCTATTGGCATACTCATTTTAAAGTGCTCATATGATGTAACTTATGAATTTTTTTATTTGTTTAGTTTTTGAGATGGGCAACTTTTCAAATAAATTGACTGTGATGGAATGCTATTGATGGCCCATTATTTAAGCACATTTTCTTTTGTGTCTAGAGGCTGTTGAAATATATGGAACTACATTTTTGTTCATTTAATAGCATTATTTTTCAGCATTATGAGTTTGCAAAACAGAAAAAGAGAATAGCAAGTGAACTATGTGACAAAGGAAAGCTAGGTGATTCATTTATGGCTGTCGGAGAATCATACCAAAAGCTCAGAAACTTCAAAAAAGCCATCAAATGGTTTAAGAAGAGTTGGGAGACATACAAGTCAATTGGCAACTTGGAGGTAAGCTATTTCTTCTGGTGTCCTATAAAGGACTTATATTTCTCTTCACCTGTCAAAGCAGTCAATAATGAGCTTTGAAGTTGTAATGAAGGTAAATATAAATAATTTCAGCTGCTTTGGTTTCAAAAATCTATTTTGATCCAGCAGAGTTAACATCATGATTTTCTGCACTTCTGATGGCTAACAGACATGTTTCTAACTTTTCTTTTTCTAATTTCAGGGTCAAGCGTCATCTAAAATCAGCATAGGCAATGTGCTGGACTGTGATGGTGACTGGACAAGAGCTCTGAATGCATTTGAAGAGGGCTACAAGTAGCTTTCTGTTCCACAACTTTTCTGGGATGGGCAATAGTTTTTAATACTGCACATTCTTCTAGGATAAGATGTCTTTATTTTGATGCTTTCATGAGTCTTGACATGTTTGTGACTAGGAAAACAACACAAAAAAAAAAGTCTTTTTAGTTACATATGAGCAAACTCAGCCATGCAAGGAAATGGCAGTATAAACATGAGGCATTGTTGTGTAGAGCAGACTCGGGATGATGTGAAACTGAAACTTAAACAGTTTACATTTATTAAGATATGAGAATGCAACTTTTGCGTGTTCACTCCATGTTTAAATAAGTTTTGCATGAGTTACAAAAAAATGTTTTGCATCATGCTGGTCTTTTTCTCCTTTTGTTTTCTTTTCTGAAAAAAATTTGGTCTGCCTTTTGGCAACACTAAATAAGCAATTGCAACAAGAAATGTATTTAGTGTGTGAAAAGATGAGAAGACAGTTCACATACCCTTGGTGGTTGTTCTTTACTTGGATGGTTATATCAAAAACCTTTCTTTTTTCTCTTGTTGTGCAGGATTGCTGTTGAAGCTAAGCTTCCCTCTGTTCAACTTTCAGCCCTAGAAAATATGCATTATAGCCACATGATGAGATTTGATGACACTGAAGAGGCAAGGTAAACCTGCCCTATGAAGGCCTGGAAACTATTAAGCTATTTAATAAGAAATTAGGGTCAAGCTTTAATGGGATGACAATTTTAGTTCAGAAGTTGAAAAAACATTGATTTTGTTAGAAACCCAGTCAAAGGTTATTCTGTGTGTGTTCAAATGCAACTAAAATTTTAACTTAGGGAATTCTTCTTCCAGGAATAGGCGGTAGCTTACAACTCAAAAATGATTCTTTTGTGTAGGAGGTTGCAACTTAAAATTGACAATTTAAAGCAGCAAAAAAGTGGGGAGCTTGAGAAACAAAATTTAGAAATGGATTGTTGCTCTGAGACTGACACAGAAGGGGATGGTCCTTTGTCAGATGGTATTTCTCATTCATCTCACTCAACAGAGATAAGCAAATCCTTCTTCATGAGATCGAAAAACCTATCTGATGTTGAAATGTTAGAAGATGTGCCACTAATTTCACTCCTTTGGTCCAACAAGCATTCTCCCAACATAAAAAATTCTCATGCTGGTGGTTGTAATTCTGCTAATGAGCTAACTGGAGCTTCTCCAGATTGTTTGCCTAAGACAAACAGTAATCAGCAGACAGTCGTTGGTCATAAGCGCATTCGAGTAGTCTTCTCAGATGATGAAGACGAAATGCATGATGAGGACAAAATTTCACAAAGGTCTCAAAAATGGCCAGTGGAGCATGTTGCAACTTCTGATGAATGTATGTATCTAATTATTATCATTATTATCCAAGCTTCAATGTTTCGTTTTGATTGATTCTAAAATTTATTTATCTGATTGCAGTAAGGAGGAAAAGCTATTCTGCCAGTTCTGAATGTAGAATCCAGGTACAATAGCATAGAAATCAAGTGCTGAAGTATATAGTTTCCCTTGTGAATTTAGTTCTAAGAATTCTGTAATTTTTTATTCAGCAGGATCCTTTAGCTATTGCCTCCCAGTGTGGTACCAGTTCTTGTAGTCCCATTACCATTGAAGAAAGCAGTTGTTCATACAAATCTCTGCATCCTAAAATGGTGACTCGTAATGGAAAGTTTTTCAAGTCTTCAAGCATAGATGAGGTTGCCTCTGCACCTGATTTTGTTGCCAGCGGTTCTAAATGTGACCTTGATGTCTCCAAGAAACTTGCGTGCAAGCGTGATGCTGTTAATCTCAAGTTACATGGCCTTGATAGTGACACTGTGGTAAGCATTAGTGGTGTTATTCATGCAAATTACTCAAGCACTGAGTTGGGTCTTGATATTCTTTTTATATTTTACCTCAATTTGAGTTGCATTATGTCTTGCTGATGGATTATGCATGTTGACCTTAACCACGACCTCTCAAATGTTCTTAACTCTGATACTGGTCCCTGTTGTGGATCTCTGCGTCTTTGTCTCTGCAGCAAACTCAAGACTGCAGTGATATTATTTATCATAGTGACTATGCATGGTTACTCAAGACTGTGTCCCAACATCGGGTGACTTATTAAAATAATAATTTTTTTTTGAATTTTAGTTTTTTTTTTCTAAAAATACACAATGTGTATGAGAACAAACAAAATATGAATGAGAGCAAGTGAAAAGTGCAGTATCATGAATTACCCTTGTTGCACCATTCACTTTTTCTTGTGCAAACTTTATTCAGTTTATTTGTACATTTTGTTATTTTTCATGCACATCTAATGATTTTTGACCAAAAAAATTAAAATTTTAAAAAATTATTATTTTAATTTGGGTGATTTCATTGTGACATCATTTAGGCGGGCTCTATGTTGAGCCTGTGTTTGTTTTTTGTAGCCTTGTACCATTTCTATCATGTATAAGCAGATTCCTTTGGTACCTCCACAGTGGTCGACCTAGTACATGCATTTTTGTTAGAGATGGCCAATGGGCAGATTAGATTTGATTTGAGTCAAGTTATTTTGGGTTTATGGTTATTTGAGTTGTGAGTTTATCGGATTTTGGGTTCATTGAGTCTTTGGTCATTCGAGTTTTAGATATTTTGGATTCTGAATTCATGGGGTCACTTGGATTTCAAGCATTTCGGGTTTCAGGTCATAGGGTTTCCGGTTAATGAGGTCTTAGATACATTCGATCTTGAATCGATCAAGTTTCAGATATATTGAGTTTTAGGTTTTCTGAGTTTTGGACTTAGGTTATTTGGGTTTTATAGATTCAGTTTAATTAGATTTTGAGTCAATCAAGTTTCAGTTTGTTTTGGTTTTGGATGATTTGAGCTATGAGTCACTGACTTTTTCAGTCAATGCAGGTTGGATCAAGTCAAATTTGGGACATGTTAAATCAGATTATTTGGGTTGAGTCAACTTTTGCCACCTCTAATTTTTGTTGTGATTTCTTGTCATGTGGGCATTAAACAATTATTATGTCAGCCTAGTAAGAGAAGTTTGTTGGATCCTTTTGCATATTTGAACAGAAAAGCAACATTTAGTTGACCCAACAAGTATGGGTTTTGAGTTTAATTGATGCAAGTTCATTTGAGTAAAGAATGAAATTATTGTTTTCAAGGACCTACAATATTGTGGTTCCAAGGATAAAACCTGTTTCTCTTGCCTTGCAATAGAAGTCTCTTTGCTGTTGCAGTAGGTAATCTTATTCTTGGTGCCCCAAAAGTCTGTAAAAATGATTTAGGCCTGCATTTGAAGTTTCCCTGGGTGCAAAACGCATGAGCATTAGTGCTTATCCCTCATTTTATTGGCTGTGCTATCAGGATCATTATTTTTCAGTCATTTTTGGTGTGCATGTTGACACCATTCCCATTTAGATATTTCACTAACCTGTGATCTTTTGCACCAAGTGCAGCAATATGTCACTTTCAAAATTGACGAGCTGATAAATATGGACAGAGGCTCATGTCTTGGTGTTGATAGATGGCACATTGAGTCCATGAAGGCTAAGTTGTCTTGCTTATACTATTTGCAGCTTCCTATAGAAAAAAGATCCAAGGGTAGGAACAAATGTTGGATTTCACTAGCTTTTGATATCCATTTGTTCTCATCTTTGGAGTTTAAATTTGTCTCTAACGATGCATGGAAGTAGTTGGTCTCAAGTCTCAACAAATGAATTTGTTGCTTTTTAAGGATCTGTATGAGAAAAAAGTACAGTGACAAGAAACTCTACATTAACTTATTGACCATGAATCAATCTAAAACTTACATGGGCATTTCTTGGTCTAAATTATAGTTGGTAACATTTTGTAATTATAGCAGCCCACACATAAGTGAATTAACCTGGCACAGACATGCCACTGGATGGCTGTAATGAAGATGATTTTAATGTTGGAGAAGATTGGGCCGACTAGGCTCAGGGATTGTTCTCATCACAAATCATTGCTTTATGTCAAATACACTGAACTGTGACCACGACCTCATGTGTCAAGTATAGGCTATTGTAGTATGTGTGCATTTGTGAATTTTAAGAAACTTAAGGTTAGCTTTGCTACCTAAATTTTGCTTGACTTGCATAATAAAATGCACAAGGCAACAATTGCAAACTTCATCAGAGACTTTGCTGTCCTGCATTCTTTAGAGTTTTGATGTTTTTTTTCTTTTTTCTTTTTTCTTTTTTCTTTTTCCTTTGTTAAATCCTCTTTTGTGCTTTTTTTTTTAGGTCTGTTGCCCATCATTCATCAAATAAAATGTGCTGGTACGGTTCTGGAATCCTCCATATGTCTTGAAAATCTCAAGGACGATCTAGGAAACATTGAGATTGAAGTTTCCATCGCTGGTATGTGTTACATTTGGTTTTATTGCTGGAAGCAATCACTGTCACCCTTGTTTTTCTTTCCTGTGTTCTGAAATTTCAACTACTGTTCATGGATGACCTTCATTTATGATTTCTCCTCCATCTGTTTCAATTTGTGTGCTGAAATCCTCTCTATAAATAATGGGTCTATTATACCATGATGATGTGGGTACTTTTTCCAAGCATATATTATACATGGTTGTTGGCCACTTTTGGGGAGTTTGCCTAGTCTGATGATTTCTGTCGACCTTTAATCTTGCCAACAAGAGTATTTGGTTTGTAAGGTACCAGTTTTTTAAGTTTAGAAAAGCTAGTTTATGAGGATCTAAGTGCTGCTGTGTGCTTATCCTGTTAAATGATTCTCTTCTACAGATGCTTTGAAAAACTGCTGCTTCATGTGGGAATTCAAATGGAACAGTTTCTTACAACTAAAAGAAAACTTTTTAGCATCCAGAAGCAATAAATTTAAATTTATGTAGCATTCCAAAAGAGTATTACAGTTACTGCATAACATTTTTCAGTATTTTATGATATAGGCTTTCACAAGCAAATTTTGTGCACTACAGTTGAATTTTTGTTCTATTTCAATTTCTTTCTGACGATTCTTTTTTCCTTTTTAACAGGATGGGTTCAAAAGCGCCTAATGAAGCTTTATATTGACTCGTGCAACGAATTATCTGAAGTGCCCAACATGAAGTTGCTTGAAAGACTGTATATCTCAGAGGTAAGGATGTCATTTCAGCAGGTTGGTGGTAATAAGCAAGAGAAAATCTATTTTCGGAGTAATGGTGCAAGGATGGATATACTATTTCACTTTCTTGATTGGATATGCTCTTCATTTTGTATTCACCAGGTGGAGGAAGAAATAAGAGCATCTGAATGTGAGCTGCAAGATGTTTCTGTCGTTCCATTGCTAAATGCTCTACTTACCCATAAAACAGCTGCCATGCTGGACCTTTCACATAATTTGCTAGGTAACAGTTTCTGGCTATGGATATCTTTGAAGATTCCTTGGTATAAGTTTTTAGACACTAAATTGTGTGCTCGTTTCTTTTTGATGCTTCTTTTAGGCTAATGTTGGTTGTCGTTTGGTTTTCTGGTAGGAAATGGAACAATGGAGAAACTGCAACAAATATTCTCGTCAGGCCAAAAATATGGTGCTTTGACTTTGGATTTGCATTGCAATCGATTTGGTTCAACTGCTTTGTTTCAGGTTTGTAGTAGTTTTCTTATTTCCTGTTACAGCTTTGCAATTTTTCCTGCCTCTACATTGTATTAATTTGGATGTTACATAGGTTGAAAGTCTTTGTTTTCAAGGTGCTGTTGAGGCCTTTTGTAATTGAAATATATTTTCTATTTTGTTGTTATTGTCACTACATTGGAATTGTATTTTAATTCATCTCTTAATAACTTGTCTAATTGATAATCATCAGATTTGTGAATGTCCTGTTCTTTTTACTCGACTGGAAGTACTCAATATATCTGGAAATCGTCTCACTGATGCATGTGGATCTTACCTTTCAACCATATTGGAAAATTGTAGAGGTAAATTCTCTTCTTTATGCTAAGTTACTTGATAATTCAGGATTGTAGAGGTAATCGACTATTGCTAAGTATATATATTTTTATAAAAAAAATATCAGCTGATAGTTCTAACTTTTATAGAACCTTTTCTGAACTAATCCAATGCTTTCTAGGCTTTCTTTGCATGCCAGCAAAGATGTCCTTCTATCTCTCTGTTCCTTCATTCATAGTGCTCTTTTTTTTTAGCCCTTTATAGTTTGAATATAGAGCACTGTTCTATTACATCAAGAACAATCCAAATGGTTGCTGATGCATTAAAAGCTGGCTCAGTCTTGGCTCAACTGTGTATAGGTAATTTGAATAGCATACGAGTGACTTAATCTTCAGTTTTTCTTTGTATTTGGCTAACATGTTAGCACTTGACAGGATATAATCACCCAGTGTCTGGAAATGCTATAAGTAATCTATTGGCCAAACTCTCAGCTTTGGAAAGGTTTTATTCTAACACAACTCACACTCTAGTCTGATTTTAAATCAATGTTTTCACATAGGTCACAAGTCATATATACCCAACAACTTGAGAGAATCACACAAAATCTTAAATATTTTGCCATTTGTAGTTTTGCAGATCTGAATCTCAATGGACTAAAGTTTAACAAGCCTGTAATTGATAGCCTTTGCCAATTTTCTAAAACTGCTTGTTTGTCTCGACTAATGCTTGGAAGCACTGGCATAGGAACTGTGAGTATATTTCAGTGACTTTCTCTGCATTATTGATAAGTTCAACTTTTTCATATGTTCTTTTGTTGACTGAAATTGATGCAATTTCAGGATGCGGCTTTACAATTAACTGAAGCCCTGTGCAGTGCTTCTCAGGATTCTTTGAAACTTGACCTGTCATTCTGTGGACTGACATCCTCATACGTTCATAAACTTAACACCGGGATGGCCCTCAGTTCGGGCATTGTTGTGCTGAACCTTGGGGGAAATCCTATTTTGAAAGAGGTAACTATTAATTTCTGGTAACTTGGCTGTTGTTAACATATAATACCTTTTTCTTAGGTAGATGGTTTTCTTTGGTGTGATGAAAGGAGAAACTATATTAGTAAGAAATGAAGTGACAGTCTCATCTTTTAGGGGACAAACATTTCTTCATGTGTTTCAAGTCTGAAATTTTAACATGTTTTATGAATATGGCTATTGACTTCCTTCCCTTCACGGAAGGGTTTTCAGCACTGCATGTTTGTTTTCTTTACAGAAGAGGGCATAAGTGCAGTTTCAGCATATTGGTGTTTTCCCGCATGCCCTGAATGAACTTGCCTTGGGTGCAACATCAACAAATACCAAGACAAAACTTTTCAACTATAATGGATAAGTGAAAATTTAGTTATTCCATTATAAACAAGAAAGCCATTACCCCCATTTTCTGGATTCAGCTTATGATTCAGAATATAAGTATTCCTATGTTAGCCATTGTGTCGTTTCAAGAAATTCAATAATCAGTATGGCTGTTAATTCATCAAGAATAACCAAGGCAAGGCATTTTAATTGACATTACCGGTTACCATTTCAGGGACCACATGATTTATCTTGATTGGAGCAAGTCCTCTGAATTCCTTAAGATCACTATTTCCCGTTGCTAAAACATAGTGCCAACTAGAAGGATCATTTCTTTCCGTAAATATAACAACAATGTGCCTGGATTCTTGGTAGGAAGTATTAAGATAAACGTAAACCATCTTGACTAGATACTTTGAGCAGCATAATTTGACAAATTTAATCCATTGCTTGTCATGATGTGCTTTTTTGTTGAACTGTAATGTTAAATAATCTAT
The DNA here is from genome assembly GCA_019804595.1 of Bruguiera parviflora. Taxonomy (NCBI): domain Eukaryota; kingdom Viridiplantae; phylum Streptophyta; class Magnoliopsida; order Malpighiales; family Rhizophoraceae; genus Bruguiera; species Bruguiera parviflora. Next base: position 6,861,409 of record CM034047.1, read on the forward strand.
TGTATTTTCCACTTGAGTCATACTTAAGAAAAGCAATGGATGCAGGGTGCGGATGCAATAGTGTCATTGCTTTCAAATCCACAGAGCTGCTTGACTGTTTTGGTCTTAGATAAATGTGAGCTGGGGCTGGATGGAGTTCTACAATTGATTTGGGCACTTGCAGGTTATATCACAAACAAGTTGAGTCTTAAAAATAATTGGTCGAAATATTTATGATTACCTATTATCCCTTATATGTGTGCAGAGAATAAATGTCTAGAAGAGCTCCATCTTGCTGATAATGTCAACTCGAAGAAACAATATGCCTTTGAGAATGATCAAACTGTAAAAGAGAGCTCACACATTTTGCTGCAAAACTGTGGTACACCTGAACCATCTGTTGAGACGTGCCCGCAAAAGGAACCTCACACTGACCAACAAGTTTTATGTGTTGTAAACACTGGCTGTAACCAGCTTGAAGTTGCTGATAGTGAAGATAATCTGAACAGGGAAAATGCTGCTCGATCAGAAGTTGACGACAGCTGCATAAGCTCAGCCAAAAAGAATTCTTTAGAGTGTGAATTCATCCTAGACCTTTCAAGAGCCATTGGCAGTGCGAAGCACCTGCAGTTTTTGGACCTTAGCAACAATGGCTTCACAGGACCAGTTGCAGAAGCATTGTATAATGCATGGTCTTCTAGGCTAGGAGCTGGTTTAGCTTGGAGGCATATTAAGGATCAGATAGTCCATTTCTCCATTGAAACAAGTAGGTGTTGCAGGGCAAGATCATGCTGCAGAAAGGATTGATAGCTTGTTGCTGGTACTCCTTTCCTCCTTTTTTCAGTATATAGTTACATGCAGTTTAGCAGCAAATAACAGAAGACTACTGCAAAGCTTACCAACATTCCTGAAGTCGATTATTTAGCTCCAATTGCCTCAATGAGTTAAACCATTTGATCATTGGCATTTATTCAACTCAATACCTCCATTTAATCCCAAGACAATTCAGATTGTATGTGTTTTGTGGAGAGGAAAGCAGAGGTGAATGAGTATTTTTATTTTGGTAAAATGGGTAGTTTAATGTAAGTGCAGAGTTGGGATGTTTTGCAAGTTTTAGAGACGAAGTTGGGTGCCCCATTATTACGAAGGGAGGTGTATTGTAGTATAAATGAGATTTTTGAGACGATGAGGTTGAACAAGAGATCTAGAAAAAATTTAGATTGAATTATTTAGCACATAATTAGCATACTAGTTGCTACTTGGATGATATTGTACACTGCATTTTACATAGTGTATAAATTGCCTTCCCTTTGACTTGCAGTGCTCATTTTTTGACAGTATTACAGCTCCCATATAATCTTTGCAGATAATGATCAGAGATGTTGCAGTTTTATACGTATCATGTTTAGGGCTTTTGATTGACTTTCGTTAGCCCAGAAAACTTGTAGGTAGTATTGAGGGGATTTCTTTGTAGAGTGTGGAGAGAAAACAACAATAACTTTGTATACAAGTCAAAAGCATTTTAAATCATATTAAGCCCTTTTGTGTATAACTACCAAACAACTTTTTATGCTACATTTAAGGCTTAATATATAACATGGATGTTGTTATATGTTACTTTGTATTGTAAGTTGCATATACCATCGGGGGATATTTTATTATTATTATTATTATTATTTTTACAATTGATCCATTTTATAATATGACAAAGGGATTGCTTAGAAGTTGAAGTTAAAATATTTTTTTTTCTTGGATAATATACAAAAAACAAGAAAATTTGTTTAGAAAAGTCTATCTCATGATATTGGTATCATATTGACCATACTTGTGTAAACATATATTAATGTTATAATGCATTTGTAGTAACTTGATTTGGAGGTCTCATAGTTGCTTTTTTACCTTTTTGGGTAGGGAAAGGCTAAGTTATAATCTATTAATGACTTATAATTTATAGAAGTTATCTTAAAGTGCTTTTAACTAACTTGTTTAAATATAATTGGATACAAGTTTTTGAGTTGTGTAGCATGGAATTAAATAACATAAGATGTGTTGTAATATATTCAATTGAAAAATAGCAAGTAATGAGCAAATTAGAATGACAAAAAAAATGGAAGATCTAATGTTAGAAAAACATGACATGCAACTACACCATGATAATGATAAATGATAATGATAAAGAAGAGGCTAATGTAAGAGAGTTGGCAAGAGAAGAGATTAAGGAGAAGTTAAAGGTAGGGATGAAGTTTGATAGTATGGAGGATGCTTGTAAGTTTTACAAAAAATATACCAAAGTAAGAAAATTCAGTATGTTTAACTAAGGGATACAAAGAGAGGATGATAATAAAGCAAAGTATTAAACTTTTGTATGTGTTCATGCTTGCTCAAATACCTCTATGTGAAATGACAAGATGAAATAAAAAATAAATGGTTAAAATGACTACTTAGCAAAGGTGTGAGTGATAAGGGAGATGGAAAATAAAATATAACAAAATATAATGATGAGCACAACTATATATAAGTACTAAAAAAACTAGATTTTTTTAGTAACATTAATAGATATTTACATATATGAAATATTTTTTTTATTACTCAAATGAAAACTATTAAATTTATAATTATTTTAGTTGCACAAAATCATTATAATGATTCTCTTGAAAAGAAAGTTTTTGTTAAGCAACTATTAGATCTTTTAAAGAAAAAAAGTAAAGATAAAGAGTATAAGTTAAATAAAGTATTGTATGACCTTAAATAAGCACCTAAGTATGAAAGAAATATATTGATTCTTTCTCTTATCATACTAACTTCCAAAAATGTCTTTCTGAGTATATTTTATATATGAAAGTCAATTCTTGTAATAAATTATTTATGTGTATATATATTGACTACTTGTTCTTTACAACTAACAATTTCATAATGATTAAAATCTTTAAAAGTTTATGATGTATGAATTTAAGATAATAGATCTAAATTTAATGTTATATTTTCTTGGCATTAAAGTATTTAAGGATATGATAAAACCTTTATTTGTCAAAAAAGGTATGTTATTGAGTTTTTAAAAAAGTACTAAATACATGATTATGAGAAATTTTATAAAAGTTGATACTAAATTAGCTAATGAAGGCAATATAACACTTGTTGATGTTACATGCTTTAAGTAAATTGTTAGGAGTGTGAGAAAGTTGATATGCATAAGGTTTGATATATCTTATAAAGTTGATTTGATTAACAAGTTTTTATAACTCTTTGAAACAAACTAGAACAATAAAAAATGAAAGATCTAACATTAGAAGTACATAGTATACAACTAGATCATAATGGTGATGATGAAGGGGTTGATGTAGGAGAGTTGGCAAGTAAAGAGATAGTGAAGGAGCTAGAGGTACGAATAAAGTTTGGTGGTATAAAGGATGTTTGTAACTTTTGCCAACAATATGCTAAGACAAGGAAATTTAGTATTGTTAATTAAGGGACATTAAGAGAGGATTGTAATGAGGAAAAGTATTAGACTTTTATATATGTTCACACTCACTTAAATACATGTATGAGGAATAATAGAATGAGACTGAGGATAAATGGTCAAATTGATTGTTTAGCAAGTGTGTGTGTGTGTGTGTGTGTGTGTGTGTGACAAGGGAGATGGAAAATATATTTAAGTAAATGAGCTTTTAAAAGAAAAATTGGAGGCAAAGCAAGTACAATATAAGACACTGGATTATGTTATCTAGAATGATCAATTATACAAATGCTTTTATACTTTGTCATTACACAAATGTCTCACTTTAAAAGAAGTATAATATGTCTTGTAAGAAATCTATAAAGGTATGTGTGGAAACTAGAAAGGTACTTGAATTTTAATTACCAAAGCTTAAAAGCAGGGATGTTACTGGTTGATAATGAACAACATAACAAAAGATTTGTATGAACATGTGAAGTATATCAATGATTTAATAATCTACATCAACTGCTAATAATATAGCTTACTTCAATTCCAACCCCTTGGTTATTCATAGAATGAGGGCTTAATATTATGGGCCTTTTTCTTCAAGTTATGAGAGATAAAAAATTTACTATTATAATTGTAAACTACTTCATAAAGTAGGAAATACATAAGGTGCTAACTTCTATCATTACTAAATAGATTAAAAAATTTATGTGAAAGTAAGTTACTTTTGCCTTTAGGATTCCCAAAGTCATCATCATAGATAATATGAGATAGTTTGGCAATGAGAAATTCTAAGTCTTTTACTCAAATTTGAAGATTTAGCTAAGGATTTTGGCAGTCACACACCTTCAAACATATAATCAAGTGGAAGTCAAAATACTTGGAAAATAAGAAAGAGTTACAAGTAGATGAGCTCCTTAGGGTCCTACAAGCCTATATCACCCTTCAAGAATTACCACGAGAGAAATTTTTTTTGCCATTACCTTTGGAACAAAAGTCAAGGTTCTAATCAAGATAGAAAAGTCTAGCCATAAAATCTTGTACTCTAAGGAAGAGAATAATGACTTTAAGCTTCGAGATAATATAAACTTTAAGGATAAGAAATAATAATAAGCCTTCACTCGAACAACTACACATTAGAGAAAGATGACCGATATCCTAAAAAAAGAACAAAAAAGCATCTTTTCACCAAATAAGAGCTCATCCTTGAAAAGTGGAAGATTAGTAAGTGTGAAAATAAAATTAACAAACTTGAGCCAAATTAGGTGGAACCATATTGAGTCAAGCAATATATTATTTCAAGAAGTTAATGATTGAAACAACTAGATGGAACACCTTTTTTAAGAGCATGGAACTTTGCCAAACTTTAAGTGTATTTTTAGTAAAATGACCTCATCACATGTACATTATCAAAATTATGATTCATCTTCTATTATATACATATCTTATAAAAAAATCGAGAAGTCATCATTCATTTTCAATATCCAATCTCTTTCTCAATTAAAATATAAGTAAACAAAGTTTAAAAGCCAACTATTACAAAAGTGAACTCATTTAAATAAACTTAACCCTACTAATTTAAAAGTTAAATAGTCTAAAAACCTAATATACTATGAAAGCAAACTTGCTACAAAGAATTAGTTTAATAGGTCTTTGATAGGCATTTGGGAAGGGCTAAATTATTTAATAAAGTGAGCCTTATAAAAATAGTTTCGATGAACTATTAGTTGACCTATCTAGTAGGCTAGCTCGTGCTAAAAGTATGTTTGCTAAAAGGGCTTGGGTAGGCAAAATGCCTTGAAAGCAAACTTATTAAAAAGAATTTATGTAAACACGTATATATCCATTTAACTCCAAAATAGCCAACTCAGCTTGAAAGTGAAGTTTGTTAAGAAAAGCATATTAAGAAATAAAAAATATGTGCTTAACTCTTAAGTAGTTAGCTCACTCTAAAAGTAAAGCTAATTATAAACATGTTGTGAAACAAAAAGCTAATAAACTCTTAAATAGTTAGCTCATTTTGAAGTGAAGCTTGCTAAGGAAAGCGTGTCACAAAACAAAAGCATGCGTTTAACAAATAAACAACTAACTTATTTTAAGAATGACCTCAGTTTGGAGGGTGCACTAAGAAATAAAGGCAAAGCATCTTAATTTATTTATTCAATCCTAAAAACAAACTTGTTAGACTAAAAGGAAAGTTGTGATCATAAAGGTAGAATACTTAAAAAGTCTTACTTGTGATAGAGTGAAAAGTTGTGTGTGTAAAATAAAAAGTGCAAAAAGGAAAGGAAAAACATGTACACGAGGCAAAACATATACATAAATTAAATGTTTTTTTTTTCCTCAGTCATTGATTAGTGTCTGGGATATATTTGAGAGAGAGTACATTGAATCAAAATAAAAAATTACAATCAAAGAAATAGTTTAGGGCTACAAACTTAATAAAAGTGATTACTTGTAGAACAAAGACTTAGACTAGATAGGTGGAAGCCATAATGAAGAAATGACTGAGCTTAACATATCCTTGCTTGGTTGTACATAATTACAAGACCTAAATAAGTTAGCTTTAGTAGTAGACAACCTTTATCTTTGACTTTAGTGAATCATGTATAATAAGGCTTAGATCGAATGTTGTATCAGTCTACATTGGTGCAAGTTAAATTCAAAAACCCTATAATAGGGTTTATATTAAATTTAGCATTGCCATGAAGTGGAATGAACATACTTTAAAGTCTTTATAAGTAGCCAAAAAAGCGAGGTAAGATAAGAATGTTATTACTCACCTTTTAACATTTGTCTCACTGATTAATTAAGGTACAAGATAATGAGTTAGATAATATGGCAAAGGGTAACCTTATAAGCTTCTACCTTACTTTTCAAGCCCTTTTTTAGCTTCTCATCATCCCTCAATTGCCTTGGAAGTTCACATAGGTGAATACTAACCCTTTGTTTTGCTTGATCATGGTCATACTTGTGACATTAATTAGCATAATCCTTATTATGTGAAGTTAAGCTCATTTAAATAACATGATAATCCTTATTAAGTGTTGCTAACCATTTGAAATAATATACCTAAGTGCCAAACTATGATGATATAAGAACTCTAAAATTGGTTTAGGTAAAGGGAAAGTTGTGTCCATATTAATCGTATCATTAAAAAAGGTCAAATAATGTAAAGGAGTAGATAAACCCTCTTTATATCTATTAGAATAATGAGAGTATACTCTACAGGAATAGTTCTCACTATGGTATCAATAAAGTGCTAAGTTATTTATGATATATAATACTTGATGCTACACTTCTTATGCCATTAAGAAGGGATAGGCTTGTGACTAGCTAATTGCTTTATCTTAACGTTACAAGAATGCAAGAAGTAGTAAGGATTAGAAAAGATAAAAGTAAAGTTGCAAAAGGTTTTCAAAAGACTTAGTGCATAAAAAGCAAAAAAGATAATGATGTTAAACCAACTTATTTTAAAAAGGTAAGAACTTCAAATAAAATAACTCCTTGAAGTATGTGTAGAATAAATGTCAATAATTTTCATTAATGAAACTAACAAGAGTTGACAAGAATTTTCAAAAATTTTTGTTTTAAGGAGATAAAATTTTGTTTCTTTTTAAGGAAATGGGCAAGTAAAAGGGGGTTAACTTAATTTCCATTGAAGTAAAGACCAATAACAATTATAAGCTTGGGTTTACCACTAAACTCAAATTTGTTCCTAAGTTGAGCTCAACCAAACTCAAATCGGAGTTTGGGCCACTTACCTTAAATGAAAAACACTCCTTAAGTCTAATGAATCATCATATTAACATATAAAATCCATTAGGTCCACTAAGTTTATGCACAAGGTAATGGTATTTTAGCCTCTTTAATCCTATATCTTACTTTATTTTTTCTCTAAAAAACTTAGATGTCTAAGTGTAAACACCAAAGACATCTCTGACCTTAGTTTCTTTTTATCTTATAAGTACATTTTTAAAACTTAAAGTGCATTAGAACCATTAGCCTAAGGCCCAATTACATTTATTTCTATTATAGAAAATTAATTGCATATATTATATCCTTATGGTTTATCATATATTATAATCACACCTTGAGATTGAAGTCTCATTATCAACCATATTAGATTGAAGCCAATTATATGTTTCTCTTTACTAAGCTAGATTGAAGCCTAAATGTTGTTTTCTCTTTTTAGTCTCTTTTTCACATTCTTTACCCAAATTAAATGTCACTTTTGAAGGACATTAATTACATTAGAGTTTGAATATCCAATGTTTCAAAATAAGTCTTTAATTTGAGAACTAGGGAAGAGGATGAATGGATTTTCTAACATTATTTCGATTAACTTAAGGACTTAGAAAAAAAGAGAGGAAAGAGAAAAAAAGTAAAGAAAAATCAGTATGTTTTTTTATTTTCTTATTTTATTGTATTTTTATATTTTTAAATTATAGTTTAAATTCCATGTAATAGGCCATATGATCACTATTTTCACATATAAATCTGTTATGCATGCAATTAATTAATAATGTGTTAGTTTTATGATAAAAAAAATTCTTATAAAAACAAAATTATTATATTTTAAAAATTATATTAGATTTGTTAAAAAGAATTAGAGTTTAAAATTTATTTTTATATTAATTATTTTATTCATATATTTTATAATTTATCTCATTATCAACTATCATTTAAAGAGTTATTCTAAATATGATAAATATCGATTATTTCATTAATTTTAAATTAAAAATAAAAATAAATAAATAAATAAATAAATATATATATATATTATTTATAATTCAAATTATATTTAGTTAAGATTAATTATGTAAAATTATGTATACATTTGTTTTAAATTTAATTAATATAATAAATTAATTGATTAAAGAAATTATTAAAAAATTGATGATAACTCTACTAATTTATTGCAATTGATTTTTTTTGTATTAATCAATTTCAAATTCAAATTGAAACCAAAAAGAAAAAAAAAAGAAACAATTGATTTGGGAATAAAAATTTTTAACCCCTACAAACTATAAATAAAATTTAAATAGATTAATATATAAACAAATTTATTAGTTTAAATAATTTTTAAAGAATAATAGTTTAGTGATATTGAAATTATTTTGTAATAAATATATGCTTCCTTTAATTGATTAATGTTAACAAATTTTATTAATTTGTATGTATGACATATTTGTGTATACAAAAATTAGTTACATAACAGGTGCACGAGGCATTAATTAAAAATTTCGCCCTCCTCCTCCTGGACCGTTGATTCCTTTTGCTTCTTTTCAAAAACAGAGAGTGGCTTTCTCATGCAAAATTGACATAAGAGACCCGAGTCCCAATCTTTAACCAAGCACGTCAATCGAACAATCCCAAAAGCGAAAAGGGAAAGCATCCCTCGTTCACGAACTCTAGAATCAATTAATTTTCAAATAAGAAGAAAAGAAGCCTTCTTGGGTCATAAAAATAATTCTCAATGAAAAAATAGAACAGAAAATCAAGTAAAGAACTAATAGGAAAACAAAAAATTGGGGGCATGTAGCTATGGTGGAATATAACGCACGAACTAGTGATACTAAGAGCGACGACTGCAGCGGTGAAGAGCAGAATTTGAACCCTCTTCTTTTGTGAATCCATTCGTGGATTTTGGAGACATGGAGGTCATATTGGGAAAAGAGAAGGTGGGGGGGGGGTTGGAGGTTTTTGGCCAGGTGGGTGCTGAGAGGATTGTTGTATACAGAAGTAGGGCATGAGTGAGGGTGGGGAGCGTCGCCGGAGGGGGTTGTTGGCATGCCCGACGGTGGAGGTGGAGGCGGTGGTTGATCCAATTTTTTCAATGTCATTGCAAACTCCGCAGTGCGATCAATAAAATTAGCCATATGCTAGAAATTTTTGTATATTTATATTTTATTTTTTTTAATAATTTTTTTAATCAAAATATTATAAATAGTCAATTATATTTATTAACAATAAATTTGAGTTATTAATTGTAATAACAAAACTTAACTACAATTTTAAATAAACCGTATATCATTAATTAGATCCTACCCATCTTCAACGGTGATTTCTGCATATTAATTTCGTTATCTCTTCAAGCTCTTCTTTTCTGTGTGTGTGTGTGTGTGTGTGTGTGTGTGTGACAACAAAAAGTTGCATTTTTTTGGTGCTTCGGAAGTGTTCCTTCATTCCCACCTTTAGGCGACAAAACGTGGCTAAAGTGAGCGTCCTAGGTTTTATAGAACTCATGATTAGCATCATTTTTGGTTCACAGTCCTACTTCATCTAATTCCTTTGATTAGCCGTTCATGCGCGGGCCACATTTATCATTGTGCTTCGGGCTCTTTTCTTTTTCTTCTTCTTTCTTTTCTTTTTTTTTTTATTTTTCCTTTTTCTTTCTCCATCAAAAGTTTTATCATTTTTATACAGAATAAACATAAAATTAGTTCTATTTTTTTAATTTATTCAATATAATTCTATATTTTTAAAACTTTTTATTTTGTCCTTAAATAATTGTATTATATTTTATTCACGTTAATTCTGAATGAAAAATAATTAAAATATGAACTGTATACATTGATTTTATGAAATACATATAAATTAATAAAAAAATATATATTTAGTATATTTATATTTTCAAATCAATTTTACATCTTTAAAAAATTTTCAATTGAATTTTTAATTTTTAGAGTTTTTTTAATTGAATTCTAAGTTTTTTGAAAATTTTTTTAATTTCATTAAATTATCGTATAAACTAAATTGTTTGACTATTTTTTATTTAAAATTATTTTAAATTAAAATGAAATATATATATTTAAAATTTAAGTAAAAACTTACAAAAATATAAAATTATAACGTAAATATTAAAAAAAAATAAAATTAATTTTTTATTTATTCTTTTTATTAACTAATTCGTGTCGTAATATTAATCTATTTAAAAAATATAAATTATTGTTACTAATGGAATTAAGATAATAAATAAATATTTGTACCCTATAGATAATATAGACTATTCATTTGTTATTAACTTTCGAATTTTTCAGTCCATCCTTTTGCCACAAATACGGGAAGGGAACAATCGAGTAATTAGTCAAAGGACTTGTGAAACTCTACAAAGGGGCCTAGGTTAAAAATTTTAATCCCGAATTAATAAAATATACGTTTAAAAATACAAAAGGACCTTCACTTTGAAGATTTTGTTGACTAAGTGAAGATTTTAATTTCAAAGGCAATTATCAAATTGGTAAATGTTAGGTGGCCGTATAAAACCAGCTCAGCCCACACGCGGTTGATGTAAGCTGTCGTATCAAAATAATAATAATATATATATATATATATAAATTTATATTTCCCACCAAAAATCATATAATGAAAAAAATAATAATGAATATGCAGTAAGTGCGATAAAATACATTAGAAGAATTGAAAAAAGTGAAACAAGATTATATTTCACAGTATTGCACCCTTTTTTTTTTTAAAGTTTTGTTAAATATTTTATTGTCCGTATTGTACATTTACTTATCTTTCTTGCATATTAAGTAATTTAAAAAATATATAAATTAAAAAAAATTATATATATATATATATATATATATTTGTTTGTCCTCTATTACAAACTGGCAGCCCAATAATTGAAGGGAAAGATTTTGAAGTAGTGCCATTGAATTTGCATTGCTCGGGGGAATAGAGTGAGGATAGTCTTTATAAGTTAGATTTTTATTTCTGAGATACTGAATTCTAATAATAATGAAAAATAGATATAATATTTATGAAAATAATAAAAATTATATCTGATATATAATTTATAATATAATAAATCTCTTAATTTATTTTAATTGAAATTTATTCTTCAAAAAATAGATTATTGTTTAGTAAGAAATATTTGGTAATAAAGAATTCAGATATTTATTTTTAAATTTCTGCATTCTAATTCAAGGAAAGGAGATATGAAATTGTTAAAAATAAGGAGAGTTAATCCATTATGTAGCTTATGTCTAAAAAACTCCCTAATGAAAAAAAAAAAAAAAAAAAGAAGAAGAATACTAGGTCTTTGGTTGGCACGACGGGAGAAAATATACCATCCCAAAAATTATTCAGTCCGAACTACATCATATTTTCCTATCGGAGAGACAAAAAAAAAAAAAAAAAATCCAATAAAAGTATGTTCAACCTGAAGCTGAGAAAATGGTTATCCAATCATGGTGAGTCCTCTTCTGTTCTCCGTTGGTCTGACTTTGCTTAGAACTGGCAGCTCTCCTATAGTTGGTTAGGGTCTTTAACGCCCCTAAACCCAGCACAAATTTTCCTTGTTAAATTTTGGTTTGGCTCCTATTAATTATCTTTTTGCATCCATGGATGTTTGCCCTAAACCAAATTACAAAACGCGTATCTAGCAGCTGCTCACCGATTGAGAAATGGGGTAATCTGTTCTTGTGAGTGATCAGTGAAAAAGGCCACTTTCCCGCTTGATGCTCGTGGGTACTAATTTCAAATCGATGCTACAGAACTGAGCTACGGTAACTACCGTGGTTTGAGAAGGGTTCGACTCGGGGTCAAACTAAACGGGGAAGATGAGGTCCAAGTGGCTGGGATGGGCCAAGCTGGGCCTAACGCCACAAACTGCATTGGGGGGGTTGTGTTCATCGGAAGGAAGGGCCATGTAGATGAAATGAGGAGAGAAACAATCATGTTAATTCCAACATAAGAATCATGGGATGTCATGATCCACTCATAAAGGCTAAATCCTCTCTCATTATTCCACTATATTGTTTTTGCTGGAATCCAATGGAAGTTCGAATAATTACCAACCTGTGAATCGATCAAGACCCCTCTCCCTGGGTGGTCTGGTCATCAATACAGGGAAGCTTTTGAATTCGTGGAGGTGCAGGCTTTTTTTGAGTCCTTCCCCGCTTTGCGATTAATTGCATGATAACAATACATGATAAATGCCATAAATACCCAAAGAAAAGGCCATTTTTGCGGAATTCACCTCATTCCAATGTCGCTTTCTTTTCATCGCTGTTTGAGAATTGGTCTACTGATTACTGTACGTTGTTTGTCACTATCTGCTCTTGCACGTATGTATTTGCGTCTTCCATAAATACAGTGAACCGCGCGTATCTGAAGTACTTTAATATTTCATGAATATTATTGCAGCTCTCTCTCTCTCTCTCTCTCTCTCTCACTCACACACACACACACACACAAAGAAATGATTCTTTTACGTGGTAATGAAAAGAAATTACACATAAGATGGTTGGAGTTCCGTGACTTTCCATCAAATCAAGAGCGTACAATGAGTTACCGCCTCACATGGCACATGGGATTACTTTAAACTCATTCAACGGCAATTAATTATGCTTTGTTAAGAAATATTACTTTAGCTTGCAGCCTACTACCATCCCATCTCTTTGAACACTATAGTAATCTATTACCATGGTCTTAGATTTGCAGCGTGTAATTTGATTCACACAAAATCAGAGGGGTTTAATACTTCTGATGCTACTTTATTGACGCAAGATCGTACATTTTCTGATGTTACACCTCTACTAAATCAGAAAAAGAGTTATTGGGTAAACCGTGAGCTGTAATTTGTCAATATCTCATTTCTGCAACTTTCGTTTTTTTCCTCTCTTTTTGATCAATTGGCTCCTGGAACTCAAGATTTATGCAGTACTACTGACAAAAACTCATTAATGTGAACATCCCATTTCAAGATTTTACCTTTTCAATTGTAGTTCAACCAAATACTTCACACGTCTTTACAAATAACCAAACATTCCGAAGAGGAGCCCGTATTGAAGGGTGATTCGCCAAAGAGATAATATATACAAGTAACTCATGAAATCAAGTACAAACAAGGGGAACCTTCAAAAGCAGATGAGATCAGATTTCTGTCAAGCTATGATTTTGTCCTCATTGATACAACAACATTAAGTTCTGAGATGTAACTTTTAAGACAGCCAGTCCTCCTTTGGTGTAAAGGAGAAGCAATGCATACCCTTAGATCAAACATTGTCAACAAACCTCAAAAATAAAGGGAATCATATGCGCTGCCCCGGAATCCCCCTATACAGCACCTGCCAATTCCTCTTCCGTCAAATGAAAAGAAAACGGCAAAGAGAAATAAAAAAACAAAAAGAAAAGTTACCTTATGTGGAAAAAAAAACAAATTGTATTAGGTATTCAAGGGAGCCTCCAAGCCTGCAAGCCAATGTCATTGTGTCTCCGTGAAGGACCAGAAGTTGGTATTGGAAAGTGCCTTGGCAAGAAGTTCAAGTAGTGACCCTTGGGCTGATCGGACTTGGGATTGAAATGAAAAGTGTTAGTGGTTCTTGAGCAATGACAGTAACCAAGAAAGAAAAAGGAAATCAAGAAGAGCAAAAGAAGTGGGAATGTCAGAGGTCTTCTACACTGAACCATCCTGGAAAACTACGAGTGAGTGAAAGAGGTTTATGTGTTGCCTTGATTTTGGGACCACCCTTTGCTAGGCAAGTGGTTGAGATGAAAGGAGGAAACATGAACAATTGAATGCACGATATCACATTCAGCTGTTGGTTTGTGTTTGAGTGAATTATGAGAGAGATGACTTTTAAAAGAAATCAGATTCTTCCATACACGCTGTACTAATATCTGTTGCAGAAAGTTGAAAATAAAAAGCTCGATATAAAAACTTTGAATAGGACTTGTGCAAAGAAAAGAGAGCCAAAAAAATATATAAAGGAATGGAATAAAAAAAGGGTTTTCCCCTTTGTCAATTGCCTCATAGAAGGGAAAGAAAGGAGGCTGAGCAAAAACAAAAGGATAAGGAGGGAGGAGCATTATAAGTTAGGGAGAGGTTATGTTATGTTATGTCATATTTTCCTGGGGTTAGGTGGGTGTTTGGTCCCACTTGGTATTAATGACCGACTACAAGGAATTGCAGCTGTTGTTTTAGACCCCAATAACAGGAAACTTGCCGCTTTGCCACCTCTCGTTTTTGTTGGGATTGCAATTGAATATTATATGGGCATGTACATATAATCCCAAAAAGGTTCTACGAAATGTAGAACACTGCTAATATTAATAATATATTTCTCTCTTCTGCGCATTCTCCTGAATCTAAGGGAAATGTCCGTCCTTGTGCAGGAATCGTAAGTAAACAAACGATCCAAGTACTTGTTGCCTCCTTTTCCTTTCTTATATACATTATCTACCGGCGTACAAAACACCCCAATCTATCTCCATCTCTCACATCTTTTGTCTTCATGGGGCTACTATACCTATACATCTTTTTTGCAAAGGGAGGGATGGAAGGAGATGGGTCGATTTACCAAGAAGAATAGGTTAGAGTTATTAGAAAATATTTTTTAAATAATTAATTTTCTCATTTTTCATCATTTGAAAAATTAAAAATATATAGTTATATTTACTTCCTACTCTTATATCTATTAAATAAAATAAGAATAATCTTAGATCTAAGAGAGTTATTTGGTCTAGAGCCTGATATTGAGATTATGATGAGTGGACTTAACCAAGGATTTAATGTAAAGAAAGAGATAAGTCCTCTTAATACATAAGAGATTATATTTCATTCTCCCATCAGAACAAGTGTAAACTATTGATAGTGTAAGAGAGGAAGATGCAAATCTCTTCTTACTTTTTGTGTACGTCATATTGTGATTCATATTTGTCATCCATGTCTGTGATATGACAACAAGAGATATACCTAAATAGTTTGTAATTATAGTTCTAATTTTGATATAAGATTTTAGAGTTTGAAAATTCTTACATGTGGTATCAGTGTAAAGTTATATTAATTTAGAAATTTTAGTAAAAAATAAAATAATTATGATTTCATGAGTTTACTTTTTTACTATTATTGATCCCAATCTCTTAATAAATATTAAATCAAGAGGTGTTCTGACTTTTGATGAACTCACTAACTAGGTTAATCATATATATTTGCCAAAAAAGTTTGGCATCAATGGCAAAGTCACAATGCCCATAAGTAATTTTTTTAACTAAATAAAAAAAGTATATTGAGTCAAAATTTTTTTGTTGGCAATCTTGTTACACAATCCTTACTTGGAATATGGTTGGAGACTAACTGTTCATCATTACAGTGATTATTTGATGAACCAATGATGTTTTTATGTAATATTAGGATGTTCTTATTGTTTAAATTAGTGCACATAATCACTTACCCATAGGAGTTATTATGTATATTAATTTGAATGACTTCAGAGCTATTTTAATAATTAGCAACTTAAGAATCCTTTTGCTTATAGGTGTGAGATTTTTTAATTATGATTATTGTTATATTGCTTGTCAATTGAGAATAATCTTAAAGTTTATTGCCTTCTCCTCCCATAGAGGAGTTTTTAATGATATTTTGAGAATTTTAATATTTAGAATTTTAACTCCATTTGTTTTTACCTTGAATGATTGGTCTTTTCTGATTGAAAACTTTGACTGGTGTAAATTAATAAAAGATGATTTAGGAATGGTTTTGACTATAGTGGATATGGACATAGCTATAAGAGTAGAAAAGCCAACCAATTTGACTAATGAGAGTATTGTTGTAAAGAATGTGTATTATTATAATTGGGATAAGGTTAATTTTTTTCTTTCATGGAAAGGTATATAGTTTTTGGTAAAACTAGAGTTGGCCAATTGATGGAGAAATTCATCAATATGACATATGGTGGAATAGGTAGTGTTAGGGAATACATTTTCAGGATGGTTACTCTTGCTTTAAGACTTGTTAAGCTTGAAAACCCTATTGTTGACCCATTTTTTGTTAAGCATGCCCTGAACTCTTTATCTTCCTAATTCAATGCATTGAAAATTTCTTAAAATACCTAAAAAGAAAGTTGGGATGTTAACACTTGGATATCCATTTGTTTTCAAAAAGATAATAAGATGAAACTTAAGGTTTCATGTAGTGTGAATTTAGTCAATCAATTATGTATAAGAGGAAAATTAAGTCCTAAAAAAAGGTGGTCTTAAAAAAAAATCCCAATTAGAAGCACTTTGGTCTTAAACTTGTGATAACTAAAGAAGAATGTTTTGTGAGAAAATATATTATAAGAAAAAGGAGTATTTTGCCTATAAAAATTACTTAAAAAAAAGAAAAATAACTAACCAAGTAATTCTTTTACTCTTACTTGCTTTGAATCTAGTTTGATAAATGTTACTATTAATTTTTGGTGGATTAACTCAAGAATATCTATCTATATTGCTAATACCTTAAAGGGTTCAAGAGCAAGTGAAAGCCAATTATGGATAAAGTCAATCTATACGTATGGAATGGAGAATGAGTGGAAGTAGAGTTCACATGGATAGATGAATTTAAATTAGACTTAGTATTTGTTTTGATTTTAAAAGACATTCCTTTTGTGCCATTTATGAGACAAAATTTGGTTTTTTTATTAAAATTTCAAGACGTTGGCATTTATTTGAGTTTTAATAAAGGATGTTATAGTTTATTTTATGATTATGTTGTTATTGGAGATATTTCTAGATTTGACAACTTATATAAATTAAATGTTGATTCTAAACAATCTGATATACTTTACGTTATCAATGTTGGCATTAAAAAAGCCTTTGTTTAGAGAAAATTTTTATTCTCTTTGGTATAGAGGTTTAGGTCATATTTCAAAGAAAGGATAAATAAGCTCATTAAAAAAATGTCATCTTGTCTCTTAAAAACTCAAATGAGAGTGACTATATTAATTGCATTAGGGGAAAGATGTCTAATAACACCAATAAGAATTCCATTCATAGTAAAGACATCTTAAAAATAATTCACATTGACATAAGTGATCTTTTTATGAACACTTTATGTGATAATAAATACTTTATAACTTTCATAGAGGATTTCTCCCATTATAATTATATTTACCTTATAAGTGATAAGTAACAATTACTTGAGAAATTTAAAATCTTTAAAGTTGAGGTAGAAAAGTAATGTGGCAAAGAAATTAAAATTGTGAGATTCGGTCATGGTGGTGATTACAATGGTAGAGCTATCAAAGCAAGTTAATTCATGAGACTTTTTTATAAGTACTTGTAAAATTGCAGGATTGTTTTCCGAATTACTATGCATAAGATTCTTGAGAAAATTTAAATGGCTAAAAGGTGAAATCATATTCTAATGGATATGGTTAGATTCATAATAAGTAAAACTAATTTACCAATCTTTCTTAAGGGTGAAACCTTGAAAATAGTAATGTATATCCTAAATAGAGTTCTTACTAAATTAGTACCTAAAATACCTTTTGAACTATTCAAGTTTGGAAGTTTAGTTTAAACTATCTTAAAGTATAGAGATGCCTTACTAAGGTAAAAATTGATGATCCAAAGACATTTAAATTAAATTATAAAACCACAAAGTGCAATTTCATTGGATATCTTAATTGGTCTCAAAGCTATAAGTTTTATTGTCCTCCCCAAGGGATAAAGATTGTTGAAACATTGATAGAAAAATTCCTTGAGGATGGTATTTATGATTAAGATGGGTTGTAGGATAGCGAAATTATTTTGGAAAAGGAACCAAGCTTTTTTCTTATACTTATTGTGTATGAAAACGTAGTATATTAACTTATTGATAAAGTACTTGATAGGTGTGTTTGTTAGAAGCATAGTCTTTAAACCCAAATTAAACCCTGATTTGATTTAGGGTTTGGTTGAATGAGTTACAAGTTTGATCATTGGGTTA
>CM034047.1:6879630-6904906 GCA_019804595.1 Bruguiera parviflora
TGATTAGACCGATGGGTCAATTCCTTTTTCTTAAAAACAATAATTAAAAATTTTATATTACATAAAAAATATTATTAAAATAAAATTTAAGTATATATCTATAAGTATTTTTGATAAAATAATAAAATTATATACAAATTTTTGAAAGAAAAACAAAAAAAAAAATTTTTTTAGCAAAAACTTGCCTAGTTCATTGGTTTGACTAGACAATCTGACTATTCAGGTTAACTAAGTTTGGTAGGTTTCTCAAGTTGCTTCCTTGTTTGGTTAGATAAGAGAATTCTATTAATTTGAGCTTTGAATCATCAGTTTATCAATCTAACCATCAAGAATATCAGTTCAAGAAACTTTTGAAAGTGAAATAAGGATATATAAGGAGTTATTAATCTCATTCATAAAATTAACAACTTTATATATTTGAGAACCATAATAATTAGACAATAATAAAGGTAGAAACAAATTTAATATTCTATGTTTGATTAAAATATTTGAATGATGAAATGATTAAATTATATTGATAGATTATGCATAAAAGATTAATTAAATCACATCACATTCGTTATGTTTGGAAGACTATGATATACTGTTAGACATCAATCTTAATTTATATGTGAAAATTGATTAACTTTAGAATTCATAATAAATTTAAGAGATTTTATTTATCTAACCTTTTAAGATTGTAATTTATATTATTTGGCAAAAATATAAAATAAAGAACGAGCAAAACTTGATTAAAATTCTTAGAAACCTTTGTATTAAATATCTATTATTGAAAAATACAAGGACTAAGTGTAATCTATTATAAATTCTTCCTTCATCCTTTAGTAGAATTGAAAAGTAAAAATTTTTTATAATTACCCTTATAGGCAAACACTAGGCTACCAAATTTAAAATATTGGGTAACATCTGAGGTTTTAATCCCTAAATTTAATTGATAATTAAATTCTCCTCCTCTACTTGAACTCGACAAAAAGAAAAATGCTATATGGGTAAGCCTCCTTCTAAGCTAGTAATAGTATATAAGGATTTTAGCCATTTAAATGCTACCCATCATTGTTAGATCTTTTAATTAGTTTTCTTTGTTTTAAGGTTTACTAAATTAAAAGCAGTTTAGTCATCATGAACTTGAACATTGGTTGTTGCAAAATCAATGATAACCATTTAATAATTTAAAAATCATATCAAAAAAGGATTTGACATTTTTGGATTTGATCAAATAAGAATGGTTGTTTTGTTTCCATAAACACATAATGTTATCTAGTAAAGTGTCTCCTTATTGGATCCACTATTTACTCTTATATCAAAACATAAGTTGCTAATTGCATAATTAGATATTGATTTGGAAGACAAGTGTAACTCTAATATAGTTAATAAAAGGAGAATTTTTTATGTAAAAATTTTCATATTCAGTGACAAAAGGTTTTCCTTATTAGTGTATATTTTAGTAGCCAATGCGTTGGTTATTAATATAAATGCATATTTGATGTTTCATGTATATGATATATCAAGTATTCTTTATCTTTAGTATTGCTTATATAATGATATGATCATTAAAAAACTTTAAAGGTAAAGTTCATGGAATAAATATACTTATAAAGTTAATTATAATGAGATCATAATTATATGACACCTATTGTATCAAAGTATTATTCTTAAATATTCCCAGTTGATGCATTATTAAGATTGCACATTGATAGAGCTGTGAGATTGACACATATTGTGTTTGTTTTTGTAAAGAAAGTAGTTGATCTTATAGATTGAAGTATAAAGATACTTAAATAAACATGTAAGTGCTTATTAATTGAAGAAGTTCACTAAATTAGCTCATTATAATAAATCCTAAATAGAACATTATTTGTGTGTCTTGAAAATTTTTCATGTAATGTCATATAAGTGATCCTTAAATTTAAGATGACCAAGGTATCTTAAAGAGGAATTGCTATGCTTTGATCTCATTTTTAGGTTATCTTAATTAAGAATAGTTCACGAGGGTGAAGTTGGGCATATCATTAGTCATATGAAGATAATTAAGTGATTAATAAAGGATTCGTCACTTTGAAGTGATCATGGATGAATGTTCAATTTGTTTTCAACAATTATTAATTCAAGAAATTCTTGTGTAAGGTGGAATGATAATTTATAAGAAGTTATGATCTTATTCATGGAATCAATGACCATATGAATATTTAAGAATTAATAGAATTGGACAATATGGAATTGACATTAATTTCATACTTTATATCTAAGTGGAATATTAATATGATAAAATGATTAAATTACACTGAGAGATTGTGTATTGAAAGGATTAGTCAAACTAAATTGATAGTCCTAAAATTTAAATAGTTATAATACGTGACTAGATATTAATTTTGATTTATGAATATAAATTGATTAATTAGAAAGTTAATGATAAATTTAAAAAAATTAATTTATTTAATTATTTAAGAATATAATTTATATTCATTGCCAATATGACAATTAAGGAAATATAAAATGGAGATCAAGTTGAACTTGATTGAAAAGTATGAAAAACTTATGTGGTTAAATATATAATTTTTAAAAGTATAGGAATTAAAATATAATTTATTAAAAATTGGCACAAGCCACCTCAAGAGAATTATAAAATTAGAATCCCTACAAATAGCTCACAAGATGGTCAAATACTATATACCTAGTACATTAAGGTTACTAGCCTTATTATCCTTTTCTTTATCGAAGGGTTTTAGGTTGTAAGAGTCATTCCTTTTTATTTGCATGGATTACCATTAGAAGCTAAATGCTTGGACAATGGTGGCTTAAAATAACCTGCCAATAGGTTTGAAAAAGAAGAAGAATTAAAGATTATTCCAATGATTATTTTGTCTTTTAGTTAATATTGTAATTACATTTAATAAGCTATCAATTTGCTTTTAGGAATCAACATATAAATCATCATTTTTAGTATGTATTTATTTGAAAAATATCTTTGGGACTCCTTTCATTTCCCTTTGCTTTAATGCACAAGACAACTTATCTTTGATATTTTCTTTTAGAGTTAGCTCTTTTCTCTTTTCTTTGGAACTAGCAAGGTGGAAGAGAGCTTAATGAGTAATGTTTTGGCTTTGTGGTGTACCTAGTTCTCTTTGTACATAAAGTTATAAGGTATAGTGGTTCAATAGATAAACATTACACCTTACATTGCCCACTACCATTTTTTAGGTGACTTTTGGTCTTTAAGTCAATCTCATAAGCCATAGTGTTAAAATAATCCCAATTAATAATGTTACAATATTGTTGAATAATATTAAGTACTCAATGATAATGTGACTTGATTAATAAGGAAAAAATTTATACATTATTGTATTACATAAGAATTATAATTTCAAACATGATTTAAATATTGATGGAAATGTCTACTTTAAATTAAGAAGTTGTTTATATATATAACTAGTCCTTTCTCTTCTTTATACACACAAAAATTCTATCTTAAGGTATGCAACTAAAATAAAAGTCAGGAGAGCAATTGGTAATCCAAATTCACCTATGACTATTTTTAACATGAAAATATTCAATTTCAAAATTTGAAATTAATGTTTGAATAATGATGTTCTTATTTAAAAAATCTAACAAATGATATCAAAGTATATATTTTGAAAGTTAAATATTTTATGTTTATGATAAATAATATATCCTCGATTGTTCTTGTATGAAAAAAGAGGTTTTATGTTTAGCCTTGTATACAATATTGTTAAAGACAAAGTCATGACAATTTCATGGATAAAAAAGTGGACTTAAGGAAGTATTAATACCATTAACATGAAGGGTGGTGTTTGGTTTTTTATTGTTAGCAAGCTTGGATAATATGCATAATGATTGATAAATAAATAAAAAAAAAGGATGATGCTTAAAGTCATTAGTCAAGAGATGTAAGTGCAAAAGAGAATAGTATTTCTTTATTACAATTGAAGTTCTTAGCTAAATTTATAACTTATGATATTGTAAATTCTTTTTGGATCAAGGAAGGTGGTTACTATATCTCAAAAAAAAAAAAAAAAGAAGAGAGAGAGAGAGAGAAAGTAAGACAAGGCTTATTGCCTTAGGTTAAGATGGCGTAGCTCATAATTAAGGTGACAAGTTAAAGTATTCTCAATTCCATTATTTTTTGAAAGTAAAAAGATGTAAAGCCACCTTAAATTGGGTCATGTGGAAATTGAACTAAGGAAGTTGGAATTGTTTTCTTTTATTATTTAAAATAATAATAATAAATAAGGGTTTAATTTGTTTATTCCTTAGGTAATTATTAAAAAAAAATCAATGCAATTCATATTTACCTATAAGCCTAGACCAAGTGTGTATAAGTCACATGAATCAGTGAAATATAAAGGTAGTGGCATATAATGACTTATGAACCTTAATATTATGGTGTTTGTTAATACTAAATTGTTTTAATAAATATATGTATCATAATTATAATTTTTTTAGTCATCAAAATAACTAGACTAATATGTTCACCATTGTGCATATAATATGATTATAATTTAATTGTCACTAACGTGACCAAACTAAATTGCTTAAAGAAATATATGTGTATTATTATTATAGTTTGCTAGTTATTAAAGTGATTAAATTAGTACATTTAAAATGTATAAATAGTTATTTGTCCATAATTTTAATAAAATATCTATAAATAAAAATTTAAATAAATTGATATTATTAGTTACTGAAACTTCATAATTTATCAAAAGATAAATCATTCTTTCATGATTAGTAATATAACTGAGATATATTAATCTTTTTTATTAAATGTATTTGTTTATTCAAAAATATTAAAAGTATTTGGTTGAAAATATTAAATTTACTTATTAAAGTTAATATATGCTATTACTTATAATAATATACTGTAGGATTTTTTAAAAGAGAATTGCAATATATTTTAATTATTTAATCTAATTTATAATTGATTATTAACATTTATAATTATACAACTAACTTAATTTACTTGTATGTTTAGTCTATTATTTTGTTCAATGAATTGAATTTCTTAGAATAACAAAAACATGCTAGCCTTCACTTAGGTGTTATAAATCTTGACTTAACTATTAGTGAATATATTTGATACTATTAAAATTTAAATAATAAGGAAGAGAAGTCATATCATAAATTTAAACACAAAACAATATGTCAAGTCTTATATTTATAAAAATGATTTTTTCTAATAACATTAAAACAATTATTTTACAAGCAAAAAGTATAAAAGAATATTTGTAATTTGTAAAAAGATAGTTTCATTTTGTGAATAATTCACTTGTTGGTACTCTTATAATAGAACTTGTGACCATGAGGTTTACTAGTTTGCGAACTACATATGAGTACATTATTAAAATAATTAATATTGTGACAAGGTTTTAAACTTTGAGATTAATTGTAGAGGATTATTTTATTATGAAATTTATTTTGAACTCATTAACTTCTAAGTATAAGTCATTTTAAATTAATTATAACACCATAAAAGACAAGTAGAAAGTTACTAAATTAATCGATATGTTCATTTAAGAGGAAATGAAACTAAGAATTCAAGTAAGTCACTTTATTAATCTTTTAGGGTATAAGGGTTGAAGAAACAAAGAAAGTGAAAATTAACTAATTTAAGAAGGCAATAGATTATTTATGTTCCTTAAATTGAAAAAAAAAAAAAAAGGAATGAAAGGGTGATAAATATTTGATGGAAAATATTTAATTTACTTATTAAAGTTAATATATGGTATTACTTATGATAATATATTACAAAATTTTCCAATGAAGAATTACAATATATTTTGATTGTTTAATTTAATTTACAATTAATTATGAGCATTTATGACTATAAAAATAGTTTAATTTACTTGTATGTTTAATCTATTATTTTGTTCAATGAATTGAATTTCTTAAAATGACAAAACAAGTCAAGATTTATAAGCTTGATACTATTACAAATTTAAGCAATAAGGTAAATAAGTTACATCATAAATTTAAAAATAAAACAATGAGTTAAGTCTTATATTTATAGAAATGATTTTTGCCAATAACATTAGAAAACTATTTCACAAGTAAAAAATGAAAAAGAATATTTGTAGTTTATGGAAAAATGGTTCCATTTTGTGGACAATTCATTCATCAATCTTTTATGATAAAACTCATGACTATAAGGTTGACTAGCTCACAAACTATGTAAAAGTACATTATTAAGATGACTAATATGGTAGTAAGATTTAAAACTTTAGGATTAATTATAGATGACTCTTTTTTGATGTTGTTCATTTTGAACTCACTAATTTTTAAATATATGTCATTTTATATTAATTATAGCACCATAAAAAATAAGTAGAAAGTTATTGAATTGACCAATATATTTATTTAAGAGGAAACGAGATTAAGAAATCAAGTAACTCACTCTATTAATCTTATAAGGTAGAAGGGTTGAAAACACAATGAAAGTGAAAGCTAAGCAATTTAAAAAGGAAAGAGCCTATTTATGTTTATCATAGTAACAAGAAGGAATGAAAAAGTAATAAATATTTGGTTGAAAATATTTAATTTACCTATTAAAGTTAATATATGGATTACTCATGATAATATATTATAGGATTTTCTAAAGAAAAATTACAATATATTTTGATTATTTAATTTGATTTATAATTGATTATGAACATTTATGATTATACAAATAATTTAATTTACTTGTATGTTTAATCTATTCTTTTGTTCAATGAATTGAAATTTTTCATAATGACAAAAACGAGACAATTTTAATTTAATTGTTATGAATCTTGACTTATACTATTAGTGAATAAGCCTAATGCTATTACAAATTCAAGTAATATGGAAAAGGAGTTACATCATAATTTTAAAAACAAAACAATAAGTTAAGTCTTATGTTTATAAAAATGACTTTTACCAACAACATTAAAAAAATTATTTCATAGACAAAAAATGCAAAAGAATATTTGCAGTTTGTGGAAATACAATTCCATTTTATGGATAATTCACTCATCAGTACTTTCATTATGGAACTTATGACTATAAGGTTTACTAGCTTGTGGATTATGTAAGAACACATTATTAAGATGATTAATATTGTAATAAAGTTGAAAACCTTGGGATTTATGGTAAATGATTCTTTTTTGATGCAATTTATTTTGAATTCACTAACTTCTAAGTATGGTTTATTTTAGATTAATTACAACACTATAAAAGATAAGTAGAAAGTTATTGAATTAACCAATATGTTTATTTAGGAAGAAATGAGATTGAGGAATCAAGCGAGTCACTTTATTAATCTTCTAAGGCAAATGGGTTGAAAAAAGAATGAAAGTAATAACTAACCAATTTAAGAAGGAAAGAGCCTATTTATGTTCCTTAGATTGAAAATAAGGAATGAAAAGGTGATAAATGTAACTTTTATAAAAAAAAATAAAATTAGACACTATAATAAAAATTGTCCAAAACTTAAAGTTTAATATGAAAAAGAAAAGTAAATTGAATATCTTAGTATGTTTCAAATTAAATTTAATTGATATTCTCAATAATACTTAGTGGCTTGATTTTGGTGCTATTAGTCATCTAATATAATGTAAGGGATTTATTATAACATGATAGTTTTAGTTTTTATAAGAATACAAACATTATTAGTTAATTTGTTCTTATTAATGGTTTCTATAAATTGAAACTTAATAATACCTTTTTAGAATTCTCACTTAATATGCATCATAGTATTGAAATTAAGCGTTGTATGATTAAAAAAAAATTTACTTACTTATGACATAAACATTTAGGTTGTATATTTAAGTAAAGATTAGTGTGATTGGTGAAAGATAAGATACCTCTAAGTTTAGGCTTTACTGATCTTGGAACGTGTATGGATTGCATTAAGTATAAACAATCCAAACATAAAATTAAAAAAGCCATAAGAATAATGTAATATTTTAAAATTATACACATCAATATTTATGGACTATTTGACAATTTGACCCTTAATGAAGAATTATATTTCATCATTTTTATAGATGATTTTTTACATTATAGTGTATCTATTTGCTTCATGAAAATCTTAATCATCGGATACTCTTAAAGCATATATGTTAGAAAAAATTATAAAAATCATAAGATCTTGTAGTGATGGTGAATATGGTGAAAAATGTAATGAATTAGGGTAGTGTTTATGTCCATCTGCAAAATTCCTTGAAAGTCATGATATATGTGTATAGTATGTTATGTTAGGTACACTTTAGCAAAAGGTTTGATAGAATAATGTAATTGGAAATTAATGGATATAGTTAACAATAGGATGATTAACTCTTCCTTACCCAAATATTTTATGCATATATACACTTAAAACTGCAAATTATTTATTAAATAGGATTTTTAATGAGATAGTTTAAAGTACTCCTATTAAATTGTGGATATAAAAAAAACCTAGTTTATGCCACTTACATGTTTGGGGTTATCTAGTAAAAGCAAAACTTCACAAAAAAAGAAATTAGACTTTTAAACAATTACTAGTTATTTTATTGGTTTCCTAGAGAAGTTTAAAGGGAGTATATTTTATTGTGCAAACTATAGTTCAAAAATTGTAAAAATTGGCAATGTGAGATTTATTACAAATGGTGGAGTTAGTGAGAGTAATAAACATCAAAATATGGATATAAAAGAAATTAGGGTAATTATTTCTTTACCTATAACATTTTATCCCTCCACTACAACACCAAATATTGTTTCAAAAATTGAAAAATCTTTGGATGAAAAAGAACTTATTAAAAGACCTAACTCATAATTAACTAATGCAAATAAACCACAAGAGATAGTATTAAGAAAATCTTAAAAAGAAAGGAGTTGACCATTCAAAATGATTATGTAATTTATTTACAAGAGTTAAAATTTGACATTAGAATCAATAAGGATCTAATATTATTTTTGTAGTCATAAAAGTATTAAATCTAATTATGATATTGATGACTCAGTATAACTTAGAATCATACAAAATGGATGTGAAAACCATTTTTCTTAATGAAAATCTTAAAGAAGAAGTTTATATGGATCAATAAAAAGGCTTTTCCATTGAAAGTAAAGATCACTTGGTATATAGACTCAAGAAGTCAATACAAAGACTAAAACAAGCTTACTAACTATTTTTAAGATTAATGATATCATAACAATCTTTGAATTTAAGAAAAATACCATTGATTAATAGATGTATGAAAAGATTAGTAGAAGTAAGCTTGTTTTCTAGTCTTTTATATATCTTTTTGCTAATGATTTAATCATATTGCATAAAATTAAATAATTTGTTTGAAAGAATTTTATAAAGATATGACAGAGGCATCTTGTGTAATAAGAATAGAAATATTTTATGAAAGATTTTAAGAAATGAGATTTATCTTAGAATGGGTACATAGAGAAAATTCTAGAGAAATTCAATATGAATAAGTGTTCATTTAAATTATTCTTATACAAAAAGGTGATAAATTTAATCTTATGTAGTGGTTCAAAAATGATATGGAATATAAGGATATATAATTAATTCCATATGTATTTGTTGTTAATAACTTGATATATCTACAAACACTTACACTAAATTGGATATTAGTTTCACCATTAAAATGTTAAGTAAGTTTCAAAGTAATCATGTTATAGATTAATAAAAACCTGCAAAGAAAGTATTATAGTACTTATAAGGAATACAAAATTATATACTCATGTATAGAAAATCCAATTTATTAGATGTAATTAGATATTCAAATTCAAATTTTGTTAGATGCATTAATATTATAAAGTTCACTTTTGGTAATTAGTTTATATTAGGAGAAGAAGTATTGTGGAATAATGAATAATTGTTTATCATTACTCATCCATTATAAAAGCAGAGTTTATGAGATGATTTGAAATTATAATTTATACATTATAACTTTGAAATTTTATATTAAGACATTAGGTCATTAAGGTCAATATTAGACTACTAATAATTTATGTGATAATTCCACAATAGTATTCTTTTTTGAAAATAATAAATACTTATAGGATATTAACTTTATAAGAATTGAAATATTTTATCATTAAGGAGAAGTTTAGAAATAAAGAGTATTTATTAAATATAACAAAATTAATCTCATGACTATAAATTAATATAAATGTTTACAACAAATATTATGCAAAGAATGTATTCTTTAAATGAGATTTGTTTACAATGATATATTATTACAATGACACTTTAAGCAACATATATTATCTATTCATATTATCTTATAATTGTGTATACATTACTATTTTGAAGTTAATAAGAAAGTCTTTACAAGACATTATTATGGACTGCTATGAAATTATGTTTCATATATATACTTTATGAGTCTTGTATAGTGAATTTTAAGTATTGTAGTATATGTAAGGGAGTCTTCTAAGAAAATAAGGTATAATTATCACAACTCACATTGAATAGTTTATCATGTTATGATATTACGATGGAATTGCAAGAGTTATTTATGACTATGATTTGTATATAACAACTAATGCAATATGTTCTAATTGAATTGATTAGTAGAATGTTAAAATAATTTTAATTAATAATATTAGAATATTCTTATGTAATATAACTATTAAAGACTTAATCATAATGTGACCTTATTAATGAGAAAAAATTTGTATATCATTGTATTAATTAAATATTATAATTTTAAATATGATTTGAGTATTGATAAACATGTCTAATTTAAACTACAATGTTATATATATATATATATATATATATATATATATATATATATATATCTAACTTCTCTCTTTCTAACACATACAAAAATTCTTTTTAAAATGTGTGATTATTGTAAAAACTAAGAAATAGAAATTGATTATTAGGTGAAGACAAATATTTCAAATGCAATAATGGCTTTGATTTTATGCAAATTCAAGTATATTATTTATAATATTATTTATATGAAAATATTCAATTTTAAGATCCAAAATTAACATTTGAATAAGAATGTTCTTGTTTAAGAAATTTAACATATAACTGATTCAATAAAGTTAATCATGTATTAATTGCATGAATTGAATTATGGTATGGAAGTAATACCAACATTCTTTCAATTGCCAATTTTTTCCCTTCCTTTTTTATTGATGCTACTCTAGGACAAGCAAAATTTATAAGTCTACTTGTATTAGTCTAGTGAAGTAAACTAATAGTTCTCTCCCTCTCTCTTTTGCTTTCTCTCATTCCTCCTACCTCAATTGTACTCCTATAATAAATAAGTATAGTAAACTCCCTTTTTAAGTTTCTTGGTACTTATTATAAAGGATAAAGGGTAATTGGTATGGCTAGTTTTTGTATTTTTTTTTTCTTATACTTAAATATAATTCTCTCATAAACTATCTTGTTCTCACTAAACCAATACAATATCTTCCACTTTTCAAATTCTATTCTAAATTACCTCAAACCCATCTTCTAATGAGGTGTGCAATTTTACAATTCATTAATATAGTCAAGTCTTTTGATAAGTCTAAGATGATGGCAATCTAGTCATTTGGGTTTAGAAGCATGTTGAGGCTTTGAGTAACTAAGATAGACCTTAAATTGATTAAGTTCCTAGCTTTAAATTTTGATTTCATCACCTCATATTTGAATATACATAGGAGTAAGTTGATTTTATCCTTGACTAAAGTTGAATGGATGATAAGACTTTCATTAAATGGAGTAGAGGTCAAAAATTTCTTAAGGATGAATGAGGATTTTAAAAGTAGTTTAATTTGGTAAAATCAAAGATTAAAGTTTCCAAGCTTATAGATGGTATCAAAAATTTGGCCTCAAATGATGAGTTTAAAGCCAAGTTCTTGCTTTATGTGGTTAGCATTGTGATTTGCCCAAATACTTCATTTAACTATGTCCATCTAAAGTTGTTAGGCTTATTGAAGGAGCCTTTATGCCATAATTTTAATTAGGCTAAATACTCCTTAAAAGTTCTAATTGAAGGAATTAGACAATATCAAAACAAGCAACATAATGCTCATTAGATACAATGCATAACTAGATGTGTCCTATTGTTAAGGGTAATGTATGTAATGTAAATTAAGTGCTTAAAGTCATAGAAAAATGTCCAAAATTGATATTTTCTTTTGTAAATGAGTTTGTTTATGGTGTTAATTGTTACTTTTCTTTTTCAATGCAAACTTTGACCTTATCTTAGATATTTTACTTGGAATATTTGGTTGTGAAGGAGATTTGTCAATAAGTTTATTTTGGCCTCAGTTTAGATGGATATGAGTATGTATACAAATTTTCTAATTTCTTTGATACTATGGAATGATATGTTTTCTCATTATCTTTTAAATTGAAAAATATGCATGTGTACTTCTTCATAATGAAATGATATGTGATTTTGGCAATCAATATGCCACAAGGAGCACTTTTGTCTCTATGCAGTTGAGGAAAACAATCAAATCTATAATATGCATATATTTGTCAATAATTACAAGTAAACTTGTAATTTAAAAGTAACTAAAGATTATTATGTGCTCCTTTTACCTAAATGGCATTTTTTTTAGATCTTGAATGTTGTTGCTAATGCTCTTATTGTAGATAAGATTGCATGGGATGATGAACATAAGAATTAGTACTTGCTTTAATAATGTTAGGATTAATTGATTCAATTACATTTATGTTATAAGATACATTGCTTTAATAATATTTCCATGAACATTTATTTTATGTGTAGCAAATGGTGCTAGACATAAGAGAGACCTGAAAAGTACATGATTAGATAAAGAATTTTAAATAAGCAGAAATTTCATACATAAGAAGCATATTAACAATTAAGCAAGTTACTTTTTGCTCATCCTTTCTCACTACTTTCTTAGTTTCCTTTGATTTTGCATCCAATTTCATGACATGTGTTATGAAATGACTAGATTTTAATTCCATTAAATGAGGATTTGATGCATTGATAATTGTATTTAGTGAAAGTGAAAGTGAAATAATATTAAACACTTATATTAGATAGTTTATAAGGAAATTCAAAGGAAATAAATAGATATTAAGTTATAATTATTGAATGGTTTATTATGTCATGACATATTTTGTAGAAAGTACTATTATAAGTGTTTTTTTATTATTTATTATTTTTTAGAGAATGTTGGTATTCCAAGTATTTTATGATGGTTCCAACTTTTAGTGAATTTGGAATTTTATCTTTGAATGTCCCTCAATAGACCAATATATGTGTATTTAATTTAAGTTACTTTATTGTTACTTAGCTAGTCTTGCAAAATTGTTCTTCACTTAGTTTATTTCCATGATTGTAGTCATGATTATGGTTTACACATAATGAGATACATACGATTGGCATTTCTAACAATTACGTCTCAGTACGAAGAATATCATTCTCATTTCTTTAATTTTTTAATGCTTTAATATTGTCATTTTTGAATGGATACATTAGGTAAATGACTATATTTTCATATAGATTGGCTTAAATTATATTGAAACTAAAATAATAGAGATAATAAAATGACTAGTTATGCACTAAGCAAATAAATGTCATGATTTTGTAATTAATAACACTGTTTATTTTAGTACAAGATGTAAATATAAGGGAAGATTGAAAGCACTCAAATCAAAAGGTGGAATGGCAAGCCAATTGTTGGGACTTCCATTGTAATAAGGCCAAATTTTGTCATTTAACATCCTCTATATAGTTATAGAGAGGAACTTTAGCCTTTTTAATGTTGCATTTGTTAATGCCCTTTGAAGGTAGCTATTATCCTCACTTATCTTATAATTTAGGTAGTTAACTATTAAGTAGGCATAATGGTCCATGAACTAACAGTTAGAACCTTAGTCTTTGACAAGCTTTATTTTGGTTACTCTCAACTATAACATAACTAGGAAGCATAAGAGGCATTTGTTTGGTAGGATTGGATTTTGCATGATTAATGTTTTGCATTTTTTTCTACCAATGTTAATAAATAGACACATGTATATATAAATTAAAGGATGCTATTTTTGTGAACAAGGCAAATTCCTTTCCTTAAAATTCTTAGGATTTATGTAGTTTTCGGTCAAAAGAATAATATATGGAAAATTATTATGTGATAACCATCACCCTTAATTTAAATGCCACCTAATGTGTATTATGGGTTTAGTTACTTTTTCATAAAGAAATTTCACATATATTTGGTTACTCTCTTTACTCTTTTTGTATAAAGTTCAACTCTAGTTGCTAGGATTTTAATGGTGTCCATTTGTTAATTATTTTTTCAAAACAAAACACTTCTAACAAAGCTATATGGAATGATAGGAATTAGGCATTTATTTCCCAAATAAAAAAATGCCCTTTTCTTGTAAACATATAAGGATTCATGCGAATAATAATTTAAACTACGTGTCATTTACTGATTAGTACTTTTCATGAAACATTGATTGGTATACATGTTGTGGGTGACTATGATACTCTTATATACACTAGACATTATACAAAAAATTAAGCAATTGTTTGGTAAAATTAATACATGATAGGCATCTCTCTCTTATAATTAGTTTCACTTAGGAACCATGATGTGATCATGAGCTTCATCATAATTGTTACTAAATTTCAATTGCTTAATTTGCATTCCTTCACCGATCCCATTTGAATTACTCCCATGTCCTTGGTGAAATTGATTGATGTACTTCTAAAGTCCTTGAGCACTAAAAAAATTGTAAGTGCACTAGCTAGTTCCTCCATCATTACCAATAAATGATTTAACATTTTTATTTGTAATTTACAATTAAGTGCATATATGAATTCAATGGAGAAGACAAATTTGATTAAAACAACATAACTTTTTAATTAATATAAAAGATAAAGACAATTAATGGATTAAAGGGTCATTAAATATGGCTAATAATATTGCTCTTAGATAATAGCAATTGTCTTGTCATCCCTAAGATGGCTTATAAGATCACCTTTATATAAATCATGAACAATTTTCTCTCTTAGTGAAGATTAAGGAATACAAAATTGATTTCCATGCATCAAATAACCATAATTGATATGGAAATTATTTATAGGCTACCTCTGATTACACTTTTCCTAAGTTGTTTCAAAGTCTTCATTATGATCATATAATTCACAAAAAGATTTAAACCTCATTATCTCACTACTTAATGTGATTAACAGTGATGCTTTTCTAATTAATGTATCAACAACCTTATTCTGTTAACCTAACTTGTGAAATAGTATAAAAGGGAACTTTTGTAGGAAAGTGGCCTATCTTGCATGTATATCACTATTAATTTGCTTTTAACTATGCATATACTTTAGAACCTAGTGATTTAAGTATAAGATAAACTTATATCCTACCAAGTAATACTCCCAATGCTTAAAAGCTCTTACAATTACATAAAATCCCTTGTCATATATGGACCATTTCTATTAAGCTTGTCTAAGTTTCTCACTATATATATGACCAGCCTTTTTTTTTCTTAAGAAAGAATAGCACTAACTTTAACTTTACTAACATTGCATTCAACTTCAAATAGCTTATCAAAGTTAGGTAGGACTATCATTAAAGTAGTATATAATTTCTCCTTGATAAGAGCAAAACATTATTCTTCCTTATCTCTCCACTAAAACTTAGTTTTCTTAAGACACTCAATAATAAATGCTATAATGGTACTGAAATTGTGGATAAAACTTATATTAGGAGTATGTTAGGTCTAACCAAATTTGTCTCCTTAGCAATGGCTTATATTACAAGGTTGCTTATGCACCTAAGGGCCTTAAGATGCCCTTAGGAGAAAAAGAAGGTTTATAGGAAAATGGGCTACTTAAAGTCCTTTAAGCCTATTAAACCACTATAAGGTCTTTAACGAGTGAAACCTAATTTGTACTCATATTTGGAATTGAGATAATGGTCCTAACGAAAGTAGGAGAGCCAAGCTATAAGCAATAGTACTTTTATTGGGAAACTAATGAGTAAGAGCTCTAAGATAAGCTAGACTCTTTATAAGAAATGCATGAAGAAGCTTTCAGTTGAACAATTGCCTATTAGAGGAAAATGGGTAAGTGTTATAGTAAAAGTAAAGGAATAACTCTTTGCCAAAGGAGATTACGTGTTGAGATAGTGAGAAACCAACAAAAGTGATTAAGGGCTTGGTTATCCACTATGAAGGACCTTACTATGTCATTGAATAAATAATTTAGGGATACTATATGTCTAAACAACTTAATGGGACTCCTACCCCATGTTTCTATAATCTTACTAGACTTTGAATTTATTTTCAATAATGTATTTCTAATAATTTTGTAAAATTACTTACTATATGTATATCTTTAATAATTATTACATACATGCCTTTTCATCAATCAATGAAATGTCTTTCATGCCATCTCTACATTTATCTTTGCCATATGGTGAAATAAGTGAAGACACTATAGCAAGCTTGTTATGGGCAAGCTCATGATTTAAAGTTTGCCTTTAATGATAGGTGAGAGCTTTACAACCAATTTTTTATAGGTAAGCTCACTATTTAAGTTAACCCTAGGATGAGTGACAACATTTTAGATGACTCATTACGAGTGTGTTTGTTAATTAGAATCCATCATTAAGGGAAAGAACAAATGTAAAGATATACAAAATAAAAGTAATAACATTTAAAGTACTTTAAAAATAAAAAAGTGAGTAAAAAGCAAAATGAAAAATGAAATATAAATAAATTTTTGTATTTTTATTTCTTAATGTTAAATAGATATAAAGTTAGATATATAATTACATCAAAAGGTTGTGTATATGATAATAAGGAAAAAAAATAGAGGTTATATTTGCTTAACTTATGTCCCTTCTTAAGTACACCAAGGTGTATGAGCAACCTTGTAATATGAGCCACTGCTAAGGAGATAATTTTGATCCAACATACTTCTAATTTATCTAAGTCCATTGTAAACATATTGGGACAATTAGTTAAAAGGACTAGTCTCTATAGTAATCAAATTGTTACACAATTATTAGATTATACCCCTTTTTAGGATATTAGTGTGTGTAATTGTACTTGCCATTAACAAAAGGTAAATGTACTTGCATATGCCCTTAAAAGCAAGAGGCACTATTAGCATGTCTCATATAAAGGAAAGCATCGTTCATAAAAAGGAGAATAAGAGGAATAGGAGGTACACCAACCATTAGGACACTAAGAAAGGGTAGTATTCATTTTTGGAATTTTAGATCTAAATGTTTACACTAGTCTAACAACATCACATACTTAACAAAACCCTAATAGGGATTTCTAATTACCTGTTACTTAAGTCCATGCTTTTTTTAAATCTTTGGCTTTGTCACTTGTGTTTTATGATTAACCTTTATCTTAGCAACAATTATCTTAACATTCATAAGAGCATTCTATTTAGAGGACAAAGCCACTTTAGGGTCTTTACTTAAGACTCAAAAAGGGTAGATTTGGCATATTTCTATGTAAGCTAAGTCTAGACATATTTATTTAGACCATTAATTTTCACCTTTTTTCTAACTTCTCATATAGTGGGTTGAAGTTTATCTTCTACTCCTTCAAACAAGTAAGTTAATCTTTCTCAACTTGTCTTATTTGATACATTTTAAACACCTTTCACTTTATTTATTCCCAGTGGCATTTGAATTGGTCAAATGCAATCTTAATCGCTATATTCCTTGACTATTACTTTGTTCCCCCTAAAAATCTCCTCTATAAAGAATTGGATGCTTCCTTAAATAGCTTTATGAGTGGAAGGGTTGTCATGGTAAGTAAGATCAAAAATAAATTAGTATCCTACTAATTGAGAGATGAGGATGGACTTTGTTTAAAGCCTTTCAAATGGTGTTACTTTACTAACCTAGAGCTCACATTAGGGGTAAGGCTATCCTTTGCTATTAAGGGTAGGTTAAAGATGTTCTCTAAATGGAAGCATTCCTTTCAAAATCTACCTTAATAAAAGTCACAAACACTAGCATATTATTAGCCATGAAATCCATACTAAAAAGAAACTCTAAAAGTTATGACATCACTTTGGTAATGCTAGCAGTATTAAGGGTTTGTATGCTAAATGAAAAGGATGTAGATTGAACCTCCACCACCTTCGCATGGGTAGGAATCATGAGTTGTCTATGTTGAGGTTATGAAGACATGATAACCCTCACATTTGTGGTGGAGATGACAAAGTTCAAAGTTGCTTGGTTCTCAATGAATTAAGACTTTATGCCTATATTGGTAAGCATGCTCACTTAAGACATTATCTTGTCAAAGTTTATTCCTATATAAAAAGCAAATAAAGAGTCAATACAAATAATATACACCCAATAAGGAAGGAAATAACACAATCACTTAGCTTGTTTAAATCCTTTGAAGTAGAGCACAGTTCTCTTTATGTGGTTGAAGGATCACACTTTGATTCATTTAAGACCAAAGAAACATTAACACTTATTCACCTTTACCTAAGGCAACCTTAGATAATCATTTTTGGTAAAAAAGTAATTGAAGGTCAAGGTTCGACCAATCCTTTATTTAGATAAGGTCAGATCTTATCTACTCATCTTTTATGGTTTAATTCTCCTTTTGAATTTTATTAGGGTGGTGCCTTAGTAATGTGTTTAGGTAAGACACCTAACACATTGTGTCCATTATGAACAAATCGAGCAAAGGAAACTTTGCTAACCCATCGAAATGCTGTAAGCTCCAAACTCGGTAGAAAAGGCTAAATCTATGAATTTAAAGAGAAAAAACTCATAGAGAAATCAATAAAGGGAGATAACTAGACCTCTAATGCATCCACGTCTTAACCAAAACTTAGGTAAGGTTTTAATTTGTACAAGCCTATCTTAAAAGGTGTTCATAGTAAGACATAAGCATAACAATACAACAAAATTTAACCAATCATCTTTAAATTATCTTGTTCACTTAAGTGGGTAAAGCTAATTAGTCATCACAATTGTTTGATGTCAATTGGATAAAGGCAAGATCATAGCACATCAATGAATCTTAAAGGGTTTGATAAAAAAAAAAAAAGCCTCATCCTAGTTATAAATTACTTGTAAAACAAGGTCATATGGCCAAAAGGAGGAGAACATGCCATTTCATAATGTAGGGGTGCTAACAAATTATACCTTATAAGATACGATGGTCTTTAAGAAACTTGGTATCTAAATGATGTTGTTTAATGTAAGAGATGTTGGTATCCTTAAGATGAATAGAAATGAAGGAATAAGGGATATAAGGATAGAACTCTTATGGTTATGTCTTATAAAATCATACCCAACTTAAAGAATGCTCCTTTGAATAAACACACAACTATAACCCTAGGTTAGGGAATGGGCAAGATTGTTTGATAGCCATATCCCGTATGGTGCATTAGTTATGCAAATTTAAAGAGACAAAAATACCTCTTTTCATACTTTTCGCTTAGGTTTTTACCACAAACTTTAAAGAGAGTCTAACAATTTAAGAGAAAAATGTTTGGTAGCTTTTGGCGCTATAAAACATACCCCAAAAGCTCATTAGGTTAGGTTACAAGTTAATGTAAGTTGAATATAGAAGGTCCATATGTCCATAGTGGAAAGGAATTCTTAGAGTTAGTTCACAAGAATTAGCTTATGAGATCTAATCCATAAGACTTTACTCACAATAATTAGCTTATGACATTTGGCTTGCAAGACTTAGCTTACAAGAGCTAATTTATATTGATTAATATAAGCTTTTAAAGTTTAGCTTATGATTAGTAAATCACATCAACTTCCATTAGGCATTATCAATGTGTGTTTAATGATTATAGAGGATCTTAATTGTAAAAAGAAGATA
This sequence comes from Bruguiera parviflora, assembly GCA_019804595.1. NCBI lineage: Eukaryota > Viridiplantae > Streptophyta > Magnoliopsida > Malpighiales > Rhizophoraceae > Bruguiera > Bruguiera parviflora. Next base: position 6,899,432 of record CM034047.1, read on the forward strand.
AACTTAATAAATTACAAGTACATAAAGTTTTATTAAATTCCATTAGAACGGTAATACATTATTTATGAACAAAGGAAAAATTACAATGCTCTATCATCTATATAAAAATACCTAACTATCACCCCTTTAGGTGAAAATCTAAAAAGTCATATCCAAATTAAGGAAGGTCTCATCAATTTATGTCTTACATTAGTTGTAACCCTTACCTTAGCTTTGTCAGAGAACTTATAGCATGAGCTCTATCAGTTATGCATACATCTCCTTTAGTGTTTTAGCTTTAGCCTTAGCCTTATCCTTGTTTGCCATAACAACCTATTCCAAAGCCTTTAAGGAAACTAGCTCCTACTTTCCTATACCTTTAGATTCAATAGTCGCAAGAACAATGTCTTTATAAGAAGCCATTTAGTCTACCAAGGGTAAGGTTAATAGTTAACTTAGCATTCTCCCTTCAAAAAGCTTCTAACTTGTTAAAGGAAGGGCTTGCGCTAGCAGTGTCAGCAATCTTTGGGATATTGGCACCCTGAGTCTTTTTTAACTTATAATTTTAGATCCAGAGTGCATTATGCTCATACATTAATAAATCTAGGTTAGCAATAACATCCTAGCTTCCCTTCAATCACTTAAGCTACCAATGAGCATTTGAAAGTTCCTGCAAGTTTGATTTTAATTTCTCACCTAAGTTAAAGTTCTTTTGTTTAAGCTTGAAAGCCTTCTTTATGACCTTATCTAGCTCATCACAAGATTTTTGGTGCTTCTTTTAGCATGGCAAAGCCTACTTGAGCTAATTACTGAGCTTAGCAATTATATCTCAAAATTCATTTCTCTTGGGCTAGTGTGGCATTTCAACTAGTAAGGTCCTACTAATCCTAATTTAAGCCCTTATTCACTTTGTTTATGTTGCACACTAGATTGATAAGATGAATGACTACTTAAATAATATTATTTAACATGCTTAATGAAAGACCTTAGAATTAGCTTTAAAGGCAGGGAAGGTAAAGTATATTAACCAAAGTTGACACTAAGTTGGCATCCAACTAGGCACTCCTTACAACATAAAGGCAAAGGTCACCAACTAAAATGTTAATGGATAATTCCCTTATAAAGCAACGTATAGAGAGGAGCAATAGAATTATCATCCTTTAAAATGTGACCTAAAGCATGAGAGTTGTCATAAGAGTGCTTCCTTTATCCCTTGTAATAGCATTCTAATTAAGTACTTAGGGATAACTACCAATGAACTCTTTAGCTTGAAGGTTAACATTGTTAACAACCACAATCTTTCCAAATCTTATTAATGTTCAAGCAAAAGGCTCTAGGATATCACACACTATTTTAGATATTCCCAAATTATGACTACTTTATACATAAGGAGCATTGGCCTTTTCCACTTTTAAAGAGGGCAAAACTTATCACAATACTCCTTAAGTTGCTATAAAAGTTTAAAATGGATAAATTCATCATTAAGGGAGATTTCACAATGTAGTTCCTCTAGCATCATGATGACCAATTTTTGTAGAAATATGGTATATAGGCACCTTTTGATTGTTGTCAATAGTCAAGAATTCTCCTTCCTCCCTTCTCTTATTGTTTTCCTCTTCTCCTCCTTGCCATTCTTTTTACTCTCTCCCTCTTAGCTTTCCTTCCTCTTCCCCTCCTCGACATTAATCTCCTAAATATTTGAAAGTCTCCTCCCTTAATTATCACTTAGTCTTATTCCCAATAGTCTTTTAGTAATGTTTCTCTAAGTATTGCTTCAACTTCCTCACTAAAATGTAAGTTTTAAACTTGTTATCATAAAGTATAAGCAAACCAGAAGATGGACATCTTGTATGGGTAGTCCATTTGGGAAATCTAGTTAAATGTACATAAAACCTACCTTAGATTCCATAATCCTATTTAAAAACCCCTTATGAAGTCACTCTTGACCTATTAAACTCTCACATTGGTGATGTGTGCAAATTCTTGTGCATTATTCTTTTTGCTTATGGTAACATTAGTAACATGGAGCAATATGACACTTTTTAACTCAAATTAAGCACTTTACATAACACAATAGTACCCATCAAATGCCTTCAATCATTTGGCATGATTTATCTAAGCATAACCTTAAGGTGCCATAAAATTCCTTAGTTTGGTTTGGGAAAGGCAAACAAACACCTACCATAAAAGCCTCATTGAAAAAGGTCAAATATCAAGGATGTGCTTAAACAAACTCCCTTTGTATATGTCCAAAGAATGATCATGTACTCGTGAGGCATGGTTAGCTTTAACTCTTTAAGGTAATTGTAAATAATTTATAACACATACTTGTTAGCATCACAATTTTGTCTCTTACAAGAAGAGACAAGAAAGTGTGTAATCACTTGCTTCATCCTAGCTAGATAATAAAAAGTTAAGACATAAGTTGTTTACAAGAAAGCAGTGGAATCACCCAAGGAAACAATGTAGTAGCAATTTTATATGAAAAATAGCAAAGTGAGGAAAATTCAAATTTTGTTAAATTTAAAGTTAAAAGGAATCAAATTTCTTAGGATGCATGCAAAATAAATGTGATAATTCATGGTGATAGAACTACTAATATTCTTTAAAAATTCAACATATATCATAACATAGAGATCATGGACTTCTCCTTTTAAAATAAGGTAAATGATAAAGACTATATCTAATATGTCTTAGGCCTCATTTGAGCCTAAGGCCTATTCCCCAGCTTATCACCATGCATTATCAACTTAGAGGTAGTCCTTTAATGATCTCGAAGCTCAAGGTCAAAGCCCAATTTTCCCTCAGCTTAGGCCTTACTAAGACAACCCAGGTCTTTTTAAAGCTCTTAATACATCCATTAAGGTAACCTAGTACATTTTTAATCTAATCACTTGTCAAGTTAATATTTAAAATCCACTCACCATGCCCTTTTAGGGCCTATATAAGACCTATTAGATTAAAGTCTGAGGTAAGTAATTCTCATATTATCTTTACTTTTACGTTTTCTCTTTTTCTCTCTTTAGATTCCAAATTGACTTAAGCGTTAAAATTTTAAAGTTAGAAGACATATATAACCTTAGTTTGTTACTACTTTGCAAGTCTTTAGTATAGATCCTTAGCCTCCTAAAGCTTCCAATTAAAGACTTATCAATAGTTATAAGGGTCATACTATAATAAAAAACCTACTTGTATATTATATCTAATGATTGATGCATTAAACATTCTTTTTCATAATAAAAGCATTAGCTATAGGATAAAACAAATTAAATAGATTAGGCTAATTTTACATTACAATTAATTTCATCCTAATTAGATATAGCAGACAAAAGAAAAGAAGTCAAAACTATTTTATAATTTAGTTGTAAATAAATAAAGGTAAAAAGGGGATTCAAAATTTTTTATGTAATTATAAGGTTAAGGTGTAAAAGGAAAGCCAATCCTTGATGTGTTTTTTATTTTATTTTAATTTGCATCCCCCAAAGGATATGAGGGCTACTTGTTTGAAAAGTGAAGATTTATTTTTGTTTTGTTGTAGTTGTTTTTTTATGAAGGCCATGGACTCTAGCACTATACAATTGTTATAGTGGGAGAACTTTTTTTAAACTATAATCTTAGTTATATTTAATTGTAGCACTCACTATTATGTTGGGCTATTTATGGATTTATAAATGACATGAATGTTTAAAAAATAAAAGGGTCTTAAACAAAAGAGGTGAGTTTAGACTTCATAGTTAATGTTAATGTTCTTTAATACTCTCATTAAAAAGAATTTCTTTAACATTGAAATAGAGAAATTTTATATTGACTAAGGCAATATATCAATCTTTGTATTTCTTTGATAATGAATAGATGGTATATAACATTAGCATGTTCCTTATCTCTCTTTACTATATATCCATTTGTAAGCAATTGTATGCCTCTCCAATAACTCAAGCTTTTACAAAATGTTGTATGGAAAAATTAAACCTTTATTTTATGTAGCACTTCATCATAATATTATCCAAAGTTCAATAAACACTTCTATGAGAGAATTATTTTTGTTGAAATATAATGTTGGACCTTAAAGTCCATATATAATGATCTTAAAAGCTTAGCCCAAGATTTCGTAGAATAAGAGAATGAGTCAAATATGGAAATTAGATTTAGTTAAGAAAAGATATATGATTGAGAACTAAGGATCAAAACAAGATTCTTTGTAACCAAAATCTAAATAATTTATCCTATATGGGAAAACATGCTATGGAAACAAGTAAGAGAAAGCTAAGGGCCTACTTGCTAACATTGTTCACTTTTTATTGTTTATTGTTCTTATTTTGTTGTTTGTTATCAATTTGGTGTTGTTTGCTATTTGTTTTTATTGCTTATATCATTAACAACTATTTCGTTATTTTTTACAAGAAAAAATATAAAATATTAATAATAATTACACATATGGCATCATATTTTGAAATAAAATGAAAAGAAGAAAATTATACATGAATAGAAAAAGTTTATAGTTTTTGTAAGTCATAATAGTAATAACTTCAACATGAATATTAGTACCAATTATGATATTATTGCTATAAGGTTTATGCAATTTCATCTTAAACTTGGCTCATCTAAAGTAGTTAACATTGAGTAATATTAACTATCTCACAAGCCTTTAAAGTATTGCTTCCATCATTTTGCTCAACATTAACATTCTCATTAACATATTATTAAAAAAAACATTTAATTATCTTTACATTATGATAAAGTTATGAAGTGCACAACAAGTAAGAACAATATATTTTTACTTTTTAAAATTATATAATTTCATATGGGAAACAATTAAAAATTTTACTTTTAATACCTTGAAATACCTTTTAATTACATTATGTAATAAGAAATACATGTAATTGAGTAATTGTGCTTAACCTTCAAGTCTTTACCCTTATTTGTAATTAGACAAGTGATAACGTTCTCTATGATAAGGGGTAAGAAGTTAAGAAACAAAAATAAAAAGAAAATGAATAAAAATGTGATTTCCTCAAAAATATTTATATCACAACAACAATAAATCTACAACTTAAACATTTAAATGACAAATAAGAAAAATTAAGTAACCTCATAAGGTTTGTCCCAAAATTCAAACTATGAAACTCATATGAAAAAAGATAAAAATCTATATTCTTACAATGTTTAATGCTTAAATGCATTAATAAAAGAAAAAAATAGAAGAAAATATCAAATTTGGTTAAATAACTATTTGTCTTATTAGAATCTTAACTTTCAAGGGAGGGAAATAGAGTTTTAAAATGCAAATAGATAAATGAAGACAAAGAGAGACCCTAAAATAATAAATTAAGTGAAAAAATTGAATTTGAGACAAAGAGTAAGAGAGAATAAGTTAAATTGGTAAAGTGGTAAAGCTAGAGCTTTTAGTTTGGTGTTATGGAAATAAAAGGTTAAGTCACAGAGATGGAAAATAGAGAAATGAGAGAAAATAGGTACCTAATCGTGCTTCTATGTTTG
>CM034047.1:6910870-6943978 GCA_019804595.1 Bruguiera parviflora
AGTTAAAGTACTTAAATAAATTTCTAAAAGGAAAGAAATAGATGCCAAGAAACTTGATTCAAATTTCATTTAATCCATGTTATGTAATTAATAAATTAATTTAATCTAAGACTAAAAAGATTTATAGTTTTTTAATAGTTATTGCATATGATGGTTGATTTTGCTTGATTAATTAACATACTTTCTCAAGTCAAGTTAATCCTTTCCTTATCTATCAAATTAATCATAACTGTATGCAATCTTAAACAAGCAAGTGAGCATAAATGTTTGTAAAAATCTCTAATTTAAGAAGAGAAAACTCACAATTCTCTTTTATTCTTCAATTACCATATGTCATAATAATCATCTTTCAATCTCATAGTTTAACATACAATTTATATTACTATAAGTCTAATTCATACATTTTTTTTCTCAAGTTCATATATGGATCACAAGAACTTGTGATAGAAAGTCAATTCATTATGCAAATAACAAATAAATAGGTATTGAATTAAAAGAATAATCAATCATATAAACTAAAGATGAAACTAAATATAAACCTAGACTCAAAACAATTTAACTATTTATAATGAAATTTAACAAATTCATAAATTTTAAAGAAGAAATCAGAAAAAAATAAATCAAAGGACAAGTAATGAAAATTAAGCTAAACTTACTCTTGAAAATATAAATACAAAATCAAAATTATTGCCCTTCTCCCTTTAAAGTTTGTGGATCTCTTTCTCTCTCTTTCCGTCGCCTTGTTCTCCCTCCTCGGGTCCCTTTTTCTCTCTTCTTTTCTGTCCTTTCCTCGTTTTTCTATTAATTCCGCGCTCCTTTTACACTATGACAACGCCTCTTCTTGTTTAGGATTCCCATTTTAAGTCAATCTCTGTAGAATTTTTTGACTCATTGCAACTCAATTATCTCCCTTTCAATAGCAAAATTAGACTTTAGACAAAAAGACACGGTTGTATTTGTCTCTTAGTTTTCTATAGCTGTAAGAATTGCCCAATTTGAATATGTGTAGCAAAAATTGTGTAAAATATCAAAGAGTACTTAATCAATAAGGAAGATAGAATCTTTATTAGTTTTGACTTTCTTATTGAGATAGGATTCCTCATCAAATAAATTTTCAAATTAGACCAAAACTCCTTTTTAGAATTCTTTTATTTTCTTGTTACTCCTCCATCAATAATTTTTCACATTTATGGCCCAAATTGACTCTAAATAAACACTTTATTTCTTTTGTATAAATAATGTAATAATTTGTAAAATTGTGTGTAAAACTAAAGTTAAGTAGAAACAGTAATATAAATGCTAGAGTAAAATTAGATAAAAATATATATCACATTAGACCCTATTAGAGGCAGCGGAGTTTGGTGATGGGGACAACGACGGTGATGGCTTCAAGCGAAGGTCTGACCAAGACACTTTGGAGTTGCTCCCCTGTTTTTGTTTCATCTCTAGTTGAAAATAACCTAGTTTGAATTGTACATAATGCGTTGATAACTGCAGTTCAGCCTGATTCTTCGCCACCTCTAGCTCAAAACTTGGAGTCCACAGTGGTGTGCCCAGCTAACCATCTACAATCGTATCTTGACATCGATCATTTTCTGGTGGTAGGTGAAGAAATTAGTCAATAAAACCATGCATATAGGGTGATAGTCCTCATTTTCAACGGCTGCCCCGACAAAAAGTAAATTTTAAAAGTCTTGCCCTCCTTGAGAATCCAAGAAAAAAAGTGACAAGGAGACCGGCAAGTCCCGAAACAAGTAGTACAATTCACACTTTCGTGACCCTCAACTTTCTGTATTTGCCATGTCCTGGTTTCTCGTGGACTCATTCGCTGAGGTCTAAGGCGTCTTCAGCGGGGAAGGTGTGGTTCAATCCTAGCACTTCTTAAAACCCTACAAAATGCAGCGAGTATTGTGGTGTCCGTTGCCTGGTTGCGTTTCATGGACCCAAATTTACTCTATTTGCCGGTTCCCCCCAATCAATGAGTGATCATTAACTATTTATGTGCTCCTGTTCCAAAATAAAATGGTCAACAGTTGTGCATAAGCAGTGTCACGAGTGATTTTTGACATTGCCTCCATCTGAATATTGAAATGAAGGGGGGACGGGCATACATAGGGCAAGCCCAGCAACTCCACCCAACTTGACCTCTTGCCTTCCTCTGCACGTAACGTAACCTGTGATCAGACAGTATGCCCGCGGTCCGTACTGAAGGCAAAGTTCTTATCAAATATTCATTAAAAACTCACTACTTAAGACTCATTCGCTGGGTAATATAAGAAAGAAAGACAATTTCTACGTATCAAGGATGCTTGAGAGAGACTTATTTTACAGGTCTCGTTTTCAAATCTTAAAAGGAACATAAAATTTACGAGAAAACGGAAAAACTACTTATATTGTGCAAGTGAATGCCTAATGAGCCTCAAAATGGATAAAATAACAAAAATGAGAAAGATACTCGTTCTTATTCTAAGGCACAACATTTCCATCATTTCTCGTTTAACTCTTTTATTAGTGGTGTTCATCAAACCTTGAGTCACTCAACTTAACCAACCCAACCAAATTTAAACTGAGATCGTCTAAGCCTTGGTATAAAATTAAATAAGATTTTTATTTTATGCCAACGACATTTTATTTATTTTTTAATTGTCGTTTGAAAAATCCAAAAAAAAAAAAAATCGCCAAACTGAGTGGCACAAAAAGTCTCAAACACCAAGTCACTTCATGACCCACCAAGTTAAACCCACCCAGCCACGTCTACTGATCTAGTTATGAGTCGTTGATTGTTAAATGAAGTTATAAGCCGTTGATAGATATATGAGTTTATGAGTCCTTGATTGTTATATTTTTATTATCATAAATACGGATTTAGTTGTTATACTTGCATGCATGTCGTTCTTTGTTATATTGTTATGTTATAATAACTCACTTACTAATGTAGAATAAGTTTAGAAATTACAGTCTAATTAAAATTTCAAACTACCTCAAACCGTTCACAATAAATCTATAATTAATCCGTCAGTTTGGACGGTTTATACAAGTTATGGTTTGATCGTGTAGTAAAGTTTAGAAAAACTGTCATGAATGATTTGAATGGGAATGTATAATTTTCCTTTATATCATCCAATCCGATTTGCAAACACCCTTATAATCACTCAGTATCTATGAAAAAATAAAAAATAAAAAGACATGTCACCATCTCTCTACTTCTCTATCAAAAAAAAAAAAAAAAAATGCTATCTCTTCCCCAAGCTTTAAACGATAGCAAGCCTATTCACTTGGAGACCAGTTATATCAGAAGTGATAGTCGCAAACCCACATACCTTGCTGCTGAATTATCGTTGATCATAATGATAGGTCACTTAACTATTTGGAAGATACTGCAAGTAATCTTGGGTGTACAAAATTGATGTTGCTTTTAAGAAATATTTAACAATCAATTTTCTTTTTGTTCGATAACAACTGGAAACAATGGATTGAACCACAAAACTAATCAACTCAATTCACAACCCGCCTAGGATGGTATAAGTGTTTTTTTTTTTTCCCTACTTTTATTTTGGTTGTTCCTATTTTAGAAAATTTTTAAATTGTCATTAACTATTTAATTTAAATATTAGTGTCAAATTAACTCAAATCAATCAGCTTACATTCCTATCATTTATGCTATCAATGACTTGATTTGTAGCTTTTTGTCACATCTTTTTTAGAAAGATTTTTGAATGAGATCATGAGAAATCTCAAGGCAAAGATGGAAATAATCAATAGATTTAAAGTATTGGTCGAAAGTCTAGATCGGTCGACTAGACAATTTGTTGTAGTCGACCAGATGACTTGAAGAAATAGAAGAAAGCTTTTGGACCAAAAGTTTGAAGCAATTAATTAAACTAGTTGGAATGGTCGATTGGATACACAAATGAATAATTGCGGCAAAAATTTGTTTTAAGACTGAGAGTTCAGATTGGTCGATCGGACGAGTTGCTTTAGTCAACCAATGGGATATAGGCACATAAACAATAGGAAGCTTAATTCTGGTCAAGAGTTTGAATCATCTGACCAGTTTAAAATTTGCGGTCAACCGATATTTTAGAGAAGAAGTTTCCTATTTTGGTTTATATAGAGACTAATCTTTTTAGTGAAAGAGATCTCAACCACAAAGAATTGTAGAGCCTTAAAGGTCTATACAAGAGGGTTTATACTCTTTGTTGGACACCTTGAACAAAAGAGAAAAACATGTACAACAAAAAAAAGCAAAGAGCAAGACTGCTTTAGTGAGTTTGTAACTGTGAAAAGAGAAAAAGTGCTTTCATGAAAAGTGTTAAGAGTGTGTATGCTCTAGTGTTAAGAAGACATGCATACTTGTGGAAAGTTTTGTAGAAATATTGAACGATTCAAAGTCAAAGGATTTAAGTGTAAAGGGTTTTTCTCACCCACTAATAGAAGTGGTAATTAATTGATTGAACCACTAAGAAGGAAACTTTAAGGAGTATACGTTGGTTCCTGAATTGAATCAAACCACTATAAATCATTACACACGCACACAGACTCTCTCTTTCTCTCTTTCTCTTTCTCTTGTTCTCTATACTTACTCCTTATATATTGTTTGCTTATATTACTTGTTTATATTTGTTTATTGTTTTTTTAGCCAATTAATAAGGAAAGGAGTGGCAATCCATGTTAAGAAAGATTGTGCACCATAAGAGGAGAAAACTTTGTACATTTATCTCCATTAAATGCCTTAGCAAAATGTAATTGACCACTTAAAGTTAAGTTAAAGCAAGCATTAAGTGAACTTTGGCAATTAGATGATGATAAATTAGGGATTGAAAATAAGAAAATTGCAAAAATAAAGAATAAAATTGATCTCTTTAAGGGTATCAACCTCCAATGATTACTTTGAAAGAATTGGCCTCCAACAAATTAAAAGTTTTGATATATTTGATTACATGAATGAAAAAACCTTAAGGCATTACATATATATAGAATCAAGAGTTTAACTTGGCAACTCACTAATATGAAAATAATCATACTTACCAATTTAGAGAAAATAAAAGACAAATATTGGTTGACATAATTAAGAATAATATTTCCCTAATTAAAAGGATGTTATCATTCTCCCACCCTTCAAATTAGTCTTGTCCTTAAAGCTAACCAATAATAAATTCCATAAATTACTTTGCAAAAGAATGATAGAATTCCTAATTAGCATGCTCAATAGGAAGATTGGTCCACTAAACAACAATTTGAGTGACAGCTTTATTTCCACATTTGACAATATGTTGATCCAAGATAGCCTACAACTAAACATTAATTTCTCCAATAAAAATAATGTTGGGTAACTAGTTGCATGCAACCATATTCTTTCCTAATTTCCTTTTTAAGCAAGAGACATGTAAGATAAAATGTATTTTAGACCTTCATGGTAAGTTAAGACAATAAGCAACAAAACCAATATGTCTAAGAACTATGTATGGCCCAAATAAATGTATAGATAATTTCATTGATGAGTAAACAATGGCAAATAACTATCAATATGGTTAAAGCCTAAAATAGAACCAATCTCCCACTAAAAACTTACATTTAATATGATGTGCATCAATGTGCTACTTCATTTAGGCTTGGGTCATAACAAGATTGTCTTTTAGAAGTTAAAGCAACTTATCCTTGTCTTATAAGTCTTTATCAACTTGGTCTATATAAGAAGACTAAACTTTATACCTTGCAAGAGTAAGTAGGGCTCGACCATAAACAACTTCAAATAGGAACATCTTTGTTGAAGAGTGATAAGTGGTATTATACCACCACTTAACCTAAGGAAGTCATTTCACCTAATCCGTTAGTTTGTTACTCACAAAGTAGCAAAGGTAGTTTCCAAGTATTAGTTAACTACCTCAATTTGTCTATCTGTTTGTAGGTGGTAAGTAATGTTCATATTTAATTATGTCCCTTATAAATGAAATAACTCCTTTTAAGATTACTAATGAAGACTTTATCTCAATCATCAACAATAAACTTAGGAACATTATACAACTTCATAATATTTTCAACAAAAACTCAAGCAATGGTAATAGTAGTATAATAATGACTAACAACACAAAAATAAGCATATTTAGTTAAATGATCCATAATAACAAAAATAGTAAATTTACTTTGGGACAATGGAACTCCCTCAATGAAGTTTACAAAGATATTTGTCCAAGTTTCTTCTAAAATAAGTAAAGGTTAAAAAAGACTTGGATATGTCAAAAATTCATTCTTATGATGTTGACAAATATCATATTTAGCTACAAACTTTTTTTTTTACTTTCCATATCCTTTTAGTAAACTTCATGACAAATGCACTTATAGGTAAAAAGAAATCCTAAGTATCCAACAATTAGAGATGTATAAAACTCACATAAAATTGTTTTCTTATAACGAGAATTAGGAACAAGCACCATCCTAACCTTATAGCACAAATCAATAGAATCCTAAATGTAATGGGCAATCAAAGTAAGATATTCCTGCAATTTTCAAATGATTTCTCAAGTTTTAAGATCATCCCATTACTCATTTTGAATTTGTGCAAAGGTATGATAAGTAAAAATAGATATTGCCACTAACTCATCGTGCTTTGGAATATGAGATAATATATCAATTATAATATTCTCAATTCCTTTCTTATAAAAAAAATATCATAATCATATCTTAATAATTTAAAGATCTATTTCTATCACTCCATAAAAGAGATTCATTATTCTAATAAATATTTCAAACTTTTGTAATCAATGTGAATTTGAAAATGACTTGCAATCAAGTAAGGATGCCCTTTTGTGATTTTATAAACCACAACTAATGTCTTCTTGTCATAAACAGAAATGCTAAAATGTTTTAGCAATAAGACCATGCTAGTAAAGGTATAGGAAAACCTTCTTACATTAATATTGCACTAATTCCAACTCCAAAAACATTAAATTTAATAATAAATACCTTACTAAAGTCAAATAAGGTAAGAATTGGTATAATGGTCATAACATGTTTAAGGCAAATGAATGCTTCCTCTATTTGGTCACTGTATTTGAATGAATCTTTCTTTAAAAATGCTATTAAATTAGCATCAATCTTCCTTTAATCACGAAAGAACTTGTGATAATAACCTATCAATCTTAAGAAGTCATATACTGCCTTAATTGTTTTGGGAATTGACCAATCTAACATTGCTTGAACTTTAGAAGGATCAATTGTAACACCTTTCTTGGAGACAACATGACCAAGATATTCCACTATTTGAATAGCAAAAATGCATTTTGACTTGTTAACAAACAAAAAATACTTAAGCAAAGTGGTGAATACAATTTGTAAATGTGATAGATAAGCATCAAGAAAAGAATTGTACACCAAGATATCATCAAAAAATATTAAGATAAACTTACGCAAATATGGCTAGAATATATCATTCATTAAGTCCTAAAATGTTGAAGGAGCATTGATAAGTACAAAAGGCATAACCAAGAACTTGTAATGGTCATCATGTGTCTTGAAAGCTATCTTTTAAAAATCCTCCTTATAGACATGAAATTGATGATAACACAACATTAAACCAAGTTTAGTCAATAGTTAGGCACCCCCTAATCCATTTAGTAACTCATCAATAATAGGAGTGGGATATTTATCCTTCACAATGATGCAGTTAAGTGCTTAATAGTCCATACACATCCTCTAAATTCATCTTTCTTTTTTACTAGGAGAATAAGGGAGGAAAAGGGAATAACACTAAGGTCAATGATGCCAACGATAAGGTTAAATATTTATAGGTGCACTCTTATGCAATAAAGGAATATAATGTTCATGTGCTCTCCTTGGGGATAGACATGTGGGCTCTACAAATGAATCCCAAGAATTTAATCAATAATGCATAAACCTCTTTCTCTTTTGTAAAATAAGATTTTGTCACCTTCGCACTATACAAATGCACAAAGAACCCTTGTCTCACTTTTTGTAAGACTTTTTCCATTTGATAGCTTCTGGCAATAATGATCTTACCACCATGCCTCCCCTATAACTTAACTACGTGCCCATTTAACAAAAACTTCATTACTAACTTAGAAAAATTTCAATAATATCTCCCAAAATTCATAACTAATCGATGTCGAGAATAATTTCATAATCTCCCAAAGATAATAAAAAGAGATCAACATAAATAGTTTGACCTTATAATAAGAGTTTTACCTTCATACACTTTCCTTAACATGTCAAATTTCTCTCATCTGTAACCTTTATAACAAACTTGTCATAATTCTTTTTTGAAAAGCAAGTTTTTTTTTTTAGCACCTTTCTCATCCTCAAAATTATTGGTATTACCTAAGTCAAAAAGTACCATCATTGGTCAGCCCTCAACAAATCCATCAATTTTCATGATTTACAAATTAGAATATCATGCCAAAGCATAAACTCTAGGTTCATATGTATATTTAACATAGATGTCATCATGATCTAGATATATATAATTATTACTTGCCTTATCAACTTCCTTAATTAGTTTAATTATTAAAAGCTTCCCTTATTTAAATTGATACTCTTTATGTCACTTTTCGTCACAATGTCAACATAGTCCCTTTGTTATCTGCTCTTTTAGCTACTCTTAAATTAAGTGTTTAGTGTTAATGGGATAAGTTAAAGAAGATGAATTATTGTTACCATTAATGGGTATGCTAAGTCCTTTAGCAATTAAATGACGATTTTCAATGCCCAGCTTCTCCTTTTATAAGCGAGCAAAGGAAATAGCCATTACCATTGTTCATGGTTGGCAAGTTTTGACTTCACATCAAATATCAAGAATAAGCACTTTGATTAATGTTCTTACTAATTTGCTTTTTAACCCATCTTTAACTCGATTGACAAATTGCTCGAAACGACTATGATACTCTAGGACTGTCAATGTTTAATGGACTTATGTGAACTCTCCATCAACATTGTGATATTCTAAAAGCTTAAAGTGTTTAAAAAGGCCTACAGTGAAATCAGCCTAAGTCGATGCTCTAGTCCAAATTTCAAAACAATCATATCATTGAATGGCATCACCTTTCAATTAAATAAAGGCAATGCCATCTTAAAGTCTTTTGTTGTATGATGAAAATGACAACATTTCTTAGCTATAAAAATCCAAATTGCAAGATCACTCTCATCTCAATAAGGAAATTCAACCTTTATATGTGGTTATGTATAATTGCAATTAGTGCTTCTAAAGAATTCCACAGGTTCTTTCTTTTTAATAGCAAACCTATAAGTATTGTCTCTTGATTGGTTTTGTACTAAAGCAAAGATCATCTATTTGATCGTCTTAAGGGAGTCTTGCATAAGAGATACTAATTTTCTAACACAAGATATTCTAGTGTTAAAATTAGATGAGTTGTGCGAAAACATAACATAAGACTATAAATTAATGATGTTAAGATTTTTCTTTTGTTGTTAAGTGACAAGTATAAACTAAACAATTTTTCTTTTTGGGTTGGCGGTAAGGTTATGGAACAGAAGTCAGATTCCCAAAAACACTACTCTAATACTAAATAATGAGAAACTAGGGATTAAAAATAAGAAAATTGTAAAAATAAAAAATAAAAATTGATCTCTTTGAGGGGATCAATCTTTAATAATCGCTTTAAAGGGATCATCCTCCAACAAGTTAAAAGTCTTGATATGTTTGATTGTTCAAATGAAAAAACCCTAAAGTATTACATATATATATAATTAAAAGTTTGACTTATACATAATTTACTAATAAGAAAATAATTATATCTACTAATTTAGAAAAAATATTAAATAATATAATCTATAATAATAATTTTCTAATTAAGAAAATGCTATCATTGAACTTAATTCACTTCCTTTTCTTGGATTACATTAGAGACTAACACTCTCATATGCTACCTATTAACTACTCAATCTCATCAATTTCCATATAAAAAAAATTGAAAGCCATTATCGTACCTAGCATATTTGCATAATTTTTGTCTCTGTTCTACCAAGAAAAAATTAAACTTAACTAATCTTAAATAGTGTATATTTTCTAGGTGATTATTAGTCATTTTTATACTTCATTTACCATCAATTCTCTTCAAATTCTTAGAGTGGAATAGGCACATATATAAGATTTATGCATCATTAAAACATTGAAGAATAGATCTCAATAAGTAACAGAAGTGAAGAAGCTCAAACTCATCGTCTGTTTTTGTATATGTTCTCTATTTATAACACACACACACACACACACACACACAAAGACAAGACACTGTACTTAACCATCCTAGCATGGTACATCTTATTTTGTATATCAAAAAATAACTAAATCTCCTTCAAGCACTGTGCTTTGGTCGTCTTGACTCACCTTGGTCTCTAGCATGCAAAGAAACTACACTCAACCATCCTGGCTCTCACTCCCATAGACATCATGCATGGAACATCTTTAATTTGACTAACGCTTTGTTTGGGGGACGAGAAAGTATTTATGCTGGAGAGGAAAAGGGATGACAAAGGGATTTTGTTATTATTTGTGTTATGTTTTATGAGTTGGAGAACACAAAAGAAAAAAAAAAAGTTTCACCAGTTCAAGTAATCCTACGATTTTATCATTTATACTTAATTATATTTATGATCTTACCATATGTAGAAAAAACAAACATATATAGTACCTTACGCATTCTAGAACTAGTGTATTATTTTATTTTATTTTATTTTGGAACCAAGAATATTTAAGTCACTTTGATTAAGTAATAAAAAATAATGATAATTGCCTAAATTTATTTAATTAGAAAAGAGTAATATGTAAATTATAAGAGCAAAATCGATTTTATAATACATACTAGTAATTATGTTTATTTTATTCTCCAATCACCTAATTCCGAATATAAAAAGGATTTTATAAAAAGAAAAAAGTGTTTCTTCTCTCTTTTTTTTCTGCTTATTTTCTTTCCAATTATTTTTCTCTCAACTACCTTTTTATCCTAAGATAAATCACAATAAACATTTTACTATCAAATTTGGCGATTTAAATCAGGAGTCAAAGATGGTTGTGCTTCTTGCATTGGATGAAATGCCTCTTCAACTCGACATCGGGCACTAAATTATGTTCTAGCCCCAAAAGTCAAGACGAATCTGCTAAGATTGGACAAGCCTTCTTCCCCACCACTGAATATCTATATATATATATCTAATCATGCCCTCACAGTCACAGCCCACTACCATTGCATTAGTGACCTAGCAGGGCAACAATAAATTGAGCATCTTTAATATATATATATCTGTGTGTGTGGCGCCTTTAACGAGAGATTATAAGCACCATACGTTGTTTATTCAACGTAGGGTAATAAAAGGGACAATTTCACTTTTTCCCCCATATTCTTTTTTAATATAAATGATTAAAGGCAATTTCTATGGCCTTTAAGAGTTTGTTTCACGAAGCTCTAATAAATAACCAATAAGTGCGGGCATATGTATGCAACAAGCAAGTTTTTGGTTGACTAATTAATTATGGGTGGATTCACTTTCTAACTCTAGCCATGTATTTATCTCCTTTCTTCATTTTTTTTTTTTTCATTTTTCTGATAACAGAAGAAACTAAAACAAAGACAATCAAAAGAAAACCACTGAACTAATTAGAAAGCAAATATGACTCCTCTGATTTTTTTTTCTTTTTGCCCTTTTTTTTTTCCCTTTTTTCTGCGAGGCTTATGTTAATCATTTTTGCACTGATTGTCACGGTAGGCTTCAATCACATTAATCTTTCCCATTAAAAATATCTTTATGCCATAACTGATTCTTCTCATTAAATTCACAATATCTGACTTGTATTGCTTATGAAAAAAAAATAAAATAAAAAACCATCTTTTAATACTTGTGTAGTTAATCAATTGAAATTGTGACCAAATTGCGATATTCGACGTCTAATTTGGTAAATTAAATGGAGCTTAACTTTCTAAACCGTATCACACCTACGAAGATCTCTGGTAAACAGAAAGATACATTGCATAACAACACTACATTCGTTTTACGTAAATTTCTTTTATAAAATTTTACAAGACAATATTTTTCTTATTTTTTAGAACAACATGTAATATCTCCAGAAATTTTACAGGGGTCAAAGCTATGGTTAATTTGGTGTAGTAATTATCTCTCTCTCTTTTTTTTTTCTTTTTTTTTTTTTTTTTTGCGAAGCAATAAACTGATTGCATTAGTTAGGCAATGGGGTAACTTTCTAAATCTCATATATCCCTTTCTAGAATTTGCATATCAGCCATCTAAAATAGATATCTAGCTCGGTAACCACTGAGATGTCCTGTCTTGTTATTGTTTAGTCTTCAAAAGTCTAAAAACAGCAGAACTTAATTTCCTGGTACAATGGGACTAGTGGTTGGTCCTAATTTGATGTTTGAAAATTTTCCGGAATTTGACTTTGAAAAAACTTGGTAAGCAAATCGTGCCTGCGGAGCAGATCCACCGAGTTGGGTTTTGGTGGAAATAAAGGAAAACCACACATATGGGCCCCGAGTTGGTCGGTCAAACAAGCTAAGTGCTCTTATTGCCTTGATGGAGGAAGTCTCTTTCTTTGAAATATGGGTATCGTCGAGGCACAAATCACGCGGCGCACAAGAAACTCAAGCCCTTTTCATGCAAAGTCCACGTAAGTACTTTCAGTGTTTGACGTTCAAATGCCACTTTCACACAACAGTTGTGTTTGTGGACGCTTCTGTATTTAGGTCACTGATACATGCAAAAGTCGGTACCGATATCAATCTTCTTATCATTTTTCTTTTTTTTCCTTTTGTCGGTGATTGTATTAAAAAATAATATATTCTATCTATGCTGTCTAGCATAGGTGTACATAGGAAAAATAGAAAGTCATTAACGTTTACACTATAGATTCACGAAATAATTCACAAATGCATATAGTCCATTCATTTTTTCTAAAATAAATTGTCGATATTGAATTTTCTCAAAAATGAGGAAATTGGTCATACGGAGTAACCTAACTACAACACAGTACAGGATTTTTATTTGGATTATTAAAGAAGGGGGATGGCTAATTGTGTGAAATATGTGGTTGATCCTGTGAATTTTTCTTTTTGGTCGGGGGAAGGGGATTTTTTTTTTTTTTTTAATGTCGTCTCAAACATGCAACTGGATGGGCATATAATGGGACAAGTCCGAGTGGAAACAGATTAAGGATAAGATAGATAATCTCGAAAGGAGATGCAACTTGATCAAGTAGATAACTGTAGAATTTGAGAATGAAAACAATCTGGGCTCCCTTTTCTTTCTTTTTTATTTGTTATTTTTAAGTCTCATATATAGAGGTGTCAGAACAAGTCATCGGATCAAATCTTTTTAAATTCAAGCTATTTTGAGTCAAATTAATCATAAATTAAATTACATTCGAATTGTTTTGGGTTTGAGTCAACATTCAAGTTAGTAAATTACTATTTAAAAAATTAATTTTTTTATTTTTTATTCATTTTTTATTTTATTAAATATTAGAGTATTTGTACATATTATTATTTATCATTTATTTTTTATTTTTTATATATTAATTTGTGTTAGAAGTATATAACTTTTTTCTAGTAATTTTCCTTTTTACTTAGATTCAATTGTATGTCGACATACTATTTTTACATATATAATAATAGATAAAAATAAATTATTATGTATTTACTATTTTAATATATTATTTTTAAATATATATATATATATATATATATATATATATATATTATGTACAATATGTCTATAATAATGTGTATGTATATTTGTATATTTCTATATGTATACAATTTTAAAAATATTATAAATATAAAAAATATAAAGAGATGATTATATAAAATATATAAACTAATATTAAATACATAAATAAAGTAATAAGTAAAGAGATAAAAAAATATTAAATTATAAATTTATGTTGGTTTTACAAAATGAATGTTAATAAAATTTCTAGTGAAAATCATAGAAATTTTTTTTTAACATATATATTATTCACATATTATAATTTTAATTTTATATCTAGAATTTGATTCATAATTTTTACAAACTTATATATATATACATAATTTTTATTTTTTGTGAAAAAATCAAGTTTCTCATATCAAATCAAGTTACTCTTAATTTTTGGATTATTTTGATCTCAAACTCATTTTTGGGTCAAGTTTTTTACAGGTCAACTTTGAGTCAAAATTTTTTGAGTGAGTTCAGGTTGACCTATTGGGTTGAATCACATTTTGACACCTCTCTCTCTCCCTATATATATATATATAATAGGTGTATAATATCAATAATACATAAAAAGCAATAATATAATCACTTATTATGGGATTGATTAATGGATTTACAAAAATCTTCATTTAATATTGAATCTCTGCAAGATGCTTGACTGGAATGGTTTGATATTGTCATTGATGGGAGGAAGTCGGCATCAATGCTTCAATAATAACTATGGAAAATGTTGAATAGTGGAAGTTTCTAATCTTATCGTAACAATAATAGAAAGTTCACATATACATGTGAAAAATTGATGCTATGTGAAAAATTGATGCTATAAGAAGGTCATTTTAAGCTAGTCACTTAGATTATGATTACTTACAATCGCAATATTCCTTAGGTTAATCAATGTCAGCATGGTGCACACATTTACCTAGTTACTGACATTTAAAGGTTGCCTCTTCCAATAATATTCTTGTGGCGTGCAGTGCCTCAATAATTATAGGAAGGATGGATGATTGCAAGAATTTACCAAAACAGATAGAAGCCTGCGAAATCCCAATCATGTTATGTTAGATTCTAAGGAATGAATGGATAGATGAAAAGGGTAGATATTAAAATAATGCTCGTTGACGAAAAAATGTAGGAGAATATATATGACCATTGTCAACCATCATAAAGAACAATAATTTCGACAATCTTTTAATTCCTTCATATGTCCTCTATTATTTCTAAAGATTATACAATAGACAAGGTCATGTGGGCTTTTCCCTCCCAATCCTTTTAACGTAGAAGGGGAACAAGTTTTTGCGTTGGGATGTGTTCGATTGAAATTCAAGTGGAAAATGATGGCATGTTTGCGGCGCTACATTTATCGTGGGTTTTCAATTATATATGTCGCCAAAATAGACTCTTTTTGGCTGAGTGACACTTTCGGTGCTGTTGCTGCTGCCATGATATCTCTTACAATATGATGAGCTCCTGGACCAATAACCAACCAACTATTGCGCACGTCCGTATATATGAATTCAATGATCCACTTGAAAAAGGCGAAAATTCCGATTGGTTCCTAGCTATGGTTCTTCTTAACTTGTCCCGTGTATTTATTGAAAGTTATGTTAGTCATGCACGGTAGTATAAACTACCAACTAATACCCCTCAATTGCATGCAAATCTGAAATATTCAGTAGAAATGACAAAAGTTGATCCAAACCGAACAAGTAGACCTAATTTGTCTAAAATTCAAATTTGAAATAAATCAAAATCCAAATAAACTAAATATGGAAAACCCAAATAATTTGAACTCATAAAACGAAACTTGTAAAACTTTGAGTAAATCTAAGCTGAAACTAAGTCCAAAGTTTTATTTTATTTTTTTTTTAAATGGGGAACAGAAATTTTTGATTTTTTTTTTATTTTCATTGATTTTTTTTTTCTTGCTTTTTTATTTTATTTATAAAAATATACGAAAGTTTTACTTGATCTACTTTGAAGTCCCAAAAATAATCAAACCCAAATTCGATTTGAACAACAAATTTATTACCTCCATTTTTAAACAAGGGAGAGATGTTTCGGACACAATACTGTTTGACAGAATACCATGATATTCTACTCGAGTCACTGAACTATTAGACACCCATCATTTGGTCTTATATTTTTTTTTCTTTAATTTGAAACTATATCTATATACAATATAATACTGTCCGAAGTTGAAAAGAACTTTCACTCTACCTCTCTTTAATTCTAGAGTTAAAAGAAACTTACATCACGTGCTTCTTAAAAAGTAGGATTTTAAGTATTTTTATATATTTAATTACTATTTTATTTTGATAATAAAAGAATTTTGGATAGGTCGCCGCCTACTTTTAATTTCAATCAAACACGACTATTTAAACTTAACCTAAAATATTTTTGCTAGGTCACCACCTAATTCAATTTAAAAGAAATCATTAAAAGGATTTTTTTTTTAAGATTATTACGAGATTTTTTTAGTTTTAATAATAATAAGAGAGTTCTTAATAGGTTACCATTCAATTACTTAAGTATATCCCTAAATTCATTCTCTTCCCTAAATTACACGTCTTCTCCACTTCAATGCTATATAAAGGTTCTATGTCCTTAAGTTGTAACATTCAAAAATTTCACAAACCAGAAAATTAAAAACACTCAATTTTGTGATAGTAAAACATAGACACAATTTCTTCTATTGCTACGGAATGTAGATTAATATGTTATTGTCTGTTGTATTTTCAATTTCTTTAATTTGGCACCTTTTTTTTCTTTTTTATTATTCGTTGAAATCTTTTTGGTTGCAAGAGATTTAAAGAAAAGAAATAAGTAGTAAAGTAGATGTTGATTTAGGAAAGGATTTCACCACTGATATTAGCAAGGCCCCATAGATGATGTTCTCTAGGGAGTGAGTTTGATCCATAGTTATTGCAAATGTCCTACTCTCCATTTCCTCTCTTTTATTTATTCTTCTTTAATTCTGATTTCAATCCTACTATATTGGTTATTCTTCTATATCAATAATGTCAAGATTTCTTTATTTTTCTTGAAATAGTTCTTTCTTTGCTTTTTTCTTTTTTTAAATTTTTGTCTAACTGATTGAATAATTTTTAGTTTTAACGTTAGATTTTTCATATTGACCGTAGGTTGTAGAGTTGGTCAACCCCGAGTATTGTCCGTAGCTACTGATAGTGATGCTGACACAAGGTGCTATAAGGAAGCCAAAGCCCTCTCCTCCTGAAGCGACGGATGAATTAGTGTTAATCTGCATGATTTGAACAATGAAATAAGTGTTAAAGGAAGCAAGCCCGGTTATTGTTTTAGAATTCTCATGTTCATATTGTTCTTCCTAGAGCTTGAAAGAATGATTAAAGAACGCGCAATGGTAGTGTATTCCATAGCTAGGTTTTGATCGGGGGTGAGCCGAAGTGCTTCACTGTTGATGCTTGCAAGGCCTAGGATGGCAAACCTGCTTTAATAGGAGCTTGTGTTGAATGTCCAATGAACTAGAACTCCAGTTTCTAAGCTTCAGAAATGATTATGTTATTGGCAAGCAATACTAGCACAAGCAAAAGCAGATCCATGTCAGTTGTTTTCAGTGTTTTCTGTCTTACCTTTTGCCCTGAAGTAAAAGAAACAAAGAGGTAGAGCCAAAGGTTGCCCAAAGAATTGTATTTGGATACTAAGTAGATAGTTTGCATCTCTTTTTTAATCTTTAAAAATAATTTTATTATTCAAATTGTTGTTTTCAATTATAAAATAAAAGGTACAATTAAACTACTTAAAATTTTTAGTCTTTATGTCAATGTTTTCATATTATGATACAAATGAAAAAAGCTACACATTGTGCGAGTTAAAAAACTAATATGTGTGTGTGCATATATATATATATATATATATATATATAGAGAGAGAGAGAGAGAGAGAGAGATACATACATACATATATGCACACACTAATATTAGATCCACGTTATGCAAATGAAATAACGGGGAGGATCTTAATGGAAGAAGCAGTAAGAGAAAGTTGATGTATGGATGAAGGCCTGTTGATCAAGATGGTATCTCCATCATTCAGAGGCCTATAAATGATATCTCTAATGCGTAGTTTCTTAAAACGACGAATGTGAATTAAACGACCTTCCCTGCAAACATTTGATTCACCTTTCCTTAGATGTACTTCACAACAAGTAGTCGATTTCTCCTACTTCCAACCTGTTAGATGTTCTGAGATTTGCAACCTTTTTGCAATATGACAGGGTAGGTCAATTGCATTGAGCTTAAGATTTGGATCACCAACAACCATACAAAATCAATGATCATTCTGTTTGCCAAGAATAACATCTGTCATACTCTTCTGGTTTAAGATGGATGACAGATGTTCTTGGCAAACGGAATGATCATTCATTCCGTATTGTTGTTGTTCATGATCCAAATCTTAAGCTCAGTGAAATTGGCATGCCCTGTTGTGTTACAAAAGGGTTGCAAATTTTGGAACTTCTAATAGCTTGGAATCAGGAGAAACTTACTACATTTTGTGAAGTAGTATGTATTGAAGAAATCTAGTTTAAGGTGAAACGCATGTTCGCTAAGAATTTCGTTTGCTTCACATTCATCATATTAAGGTACTATGTAATGGAGATATCATTTACATACTATTGAATGATGAAGCTACCATCTTGATCAACGGGCCTCCTGTAAAAACCCTAAAAGTATTATCATAAGTTAGTGGTCAGCGTTGTCCTACAAGACTTCGTGATGACTTGTATAGCTTCAGGCAAACCCTCGGAATAGAAGTGAGATGTACTTTAGAAATGTTATTTTATGTCAATTGAGAGATTAAAGAGATCTTAAGTGAGCTGATCTGTTGAACCGAAAATTATAATTAGTCTAGAGTTTGCTTACCAATCACTAAAGTGCACGGTAAGATACCCCAATTAGGGTACTTGAGACCAATCCTTTCTTGTCACGCGGCATTTTCTCTAGATGACACATAACCAAAATAATAGTGGTGCAACGAGTCAGTCCACCAATCACGACACGACACATTAGTGAACTTATCGCGATGCGACACGTAACATCTATTATGCTGGCAGACTAATAGCGAAGCGACACACTGATGGACTAGTTATGGCCTACCATGTGGCATGTTCTACGTTGGTGGACCAATAATCACTCGATATATTGATGAACCAATCATAGCCTAACATGTGGCGTTGTCTACATCGTCAAGCATCATGGCCCGACAAGTTGAAGGGCTAATCACAGTAGCATATGCATAGATAGACTAATCACAACATGAAATGTAAATGGACAAATCATCATGCGAACAGTGGAGAGCATGCATTTTGCCGTATTTCACGCTCTGGCTCTCCCTCTCGATGGCTCATCACATATGGTCTCCACTATATATATCTCTCAACCCTTACTCCTCCTCATCTTTTTCTCTCTAGCCTTTACATTCCATAATTAAAACCATGAATGAGAGGTGATTCCAAATGATGCATGATCGATAGCAAAGCTAGCTAACATGTTTTCTAGCTTATGAACTTTAAGTAATCCAACGTAGAACATGCCACATGTTATGCAAACAAACATCATAAATTATATGTATACAAGTTACAGGATAACTTAGCACTCTATACATAGTTGGATTACATGAGAATGCTACGTGAGAATGTCTTCTTCTGAAAATGCCCATGAAATAAAGTCCCCCTTAACATACCACAAGATATTAAGAACAACTACCAAATAAGTAGATCAAGGAATAGCCATGAACTGACTAACTAGATAAATTGCATAATCAATGTTGAGATGAGTGACTATCAAATAAACTAAACTCTCTACTAGCTATCAATACAAAGTGGCATTGTTGAGAAGTGTACCATCAACTAGCATAAGCTTAACATTCATCTCAAGAGGCGACGAAATTGTCTTAGTTTTTGCAATACTAGCTCAAGAAAGACGATTTAAGGCACACTTAGCTTAGGAGAGAAAGTAACTATTGGGTTTAAAGGATACTTCTAAGCCTGAGAAATAATAGAAAGGACCCAAATCTTTTATCACAAATTATTGACTTAGATAATCTTAAAGAAAACGAATGCCCAAAACATCATCACATGTAAAAATTATGTCATTAGCATAAAGTAGGAGAAGTGCAATACCAATATTTGTCTTTGAGAAAAAAGTAGCAAAGTCATTAGAGCTCGGGGTAAGCCTAAGTTATGAAATGGTAATGCTAAACTTGGCAAACCAAACTTGAGGAATGTGTTTAAGTCTATATAATGCTTTATAAAAACAATAGACCATATAAGGAACATGTTGATAGCTAACAGAAGGCTGCATATAAACTTTCTCATTTAAATCACCATTGAAGAAGGCATTCTTAACATCCACCTAAAACAACTTCTATCATTATATGACAATAACTACCAATAAGGAGTAAACAGGGATAAAACAGGCCACTAGAGCAAATGTCTCTCTATGTTCAATACCATACTCTTGAGTGAATCTTTGAGCAATAAGGCAACCCTTATATCACTCAACAAAACCATCTGCATTAATCTTAATCCTATATACCCACTTACTTTTCATGTGAGACTTTCCTAGAGGAAGACCAAAAGGTCTTAATATGATTCTTTTCTAACTCTTTAATCTCATAAGACATAGCACACTTCCAAAAAGGATCTAAATTGACTTCTTTATAAGTAGGTTCATACAAGGTGGCAATATAGAATAACAACGAAAATCATACAAAAGAATAAATGGTTCACATACCCAAGTGGAATGATGAGGTATAAAGGGCATAAGAGGAGAATGTGAAGACTGTGGTAAGGGATGAACAACTAGTTATGGTAAGGGAGGAGTATCAAATTGGTTCGGAACCTTGGGTTACAACTATGGAGGATAAATAATTTGGTTGAGCTCATTGGAAGGGACATTAAAAAGATTGCCTATTAAACTAAGATCACTTGCACTAGAAGAAGAGTTGAGAAAGAGATCGAGTAAAGGATCAATAAAGCACCTTGAGGATGGAGTGAGTGAAATATTGGCTAAACTAATGAACATTTTATGTTCCCAAAATATGACATGATATGACACTTGAAATCTATTAAAAGTAGGATCATAACATTTGTAATCCTTATGCTCAATATCATACCCTAGAAAACAATAAGGATGATCTCAATGTTGCAAATTGGTGCATTCATAAGGTTGAAGAAGAATAAGAGAGGCACAGCCAAAAGTTCTAAGAAGATTATAGCTAGGTAGTTATCTATAATGACACTCATATAAGGTTTTAAAGTAGCTTAACCCCTACATGATTCAGGAAGAGATGCAAAAATGAGCAAGGAGCAAACAATATCTAAGTATGACACAATTTCCTTTCAGCATTATCGCTTTGATGAAAGGTACCAAGATAGGACTTATAAAAAATAATACTATATGGTTTTAGAACGGGAACAATCAATGGTGTACCATACTTTTTAGCATTGTCAGTACAAATTATTTTAATACATTTAGAGAATTAGGTTCAAATCATGGTTGAAAACTCTTAGTAAATTTGAGATATTTCAAAATGAATTTTTAAAAGATATATTCAAGTAAATATAGAGAAATCACTAACAAAGATCACAAAATATTTTGAATTCTTTTGATTGAAACTGAAGTAAGACCCTAAATATCATAATGAATAAGATCAAAAGAGATGAAGATGTAAAATCATTGTTACTAAAAGGTAAAGCTTTGTGTTTACAAGCTGACATGACATGCAATTAAATGACTCATTATTAGCATGCTCCAAATAATTATTAGAAGCTAAATGCTAAATTTTAGATAAAGAAACGTGACTTAGACATAAGTGTTAGAAATTGATAGGAATAAAAGAAGACAAAATAGTTACTAAAAGACCAAAAAGAATATGAAGAGAGATAAGCTTAAAAAGGTGTCCAACCCTATGACTTATCCCAATGACATGACTTGTTTGACAATCCTACATTTCATATCCACAATTAGAAAACTGAAGTTCCAAACCAAGAACACAGAGTTGACTAACAGATAATAAGGAATATAATAAGGATGAAACCAAATAATTATCATGTAAGGACAAAGAGGATGTAAATATAGACCCAATGCAACTAATATTCATGGTAGACCTATCAATAGTATAAATAGTTGCTGTATGAGAAAATTTTAATTATTGTGATAATTAAGAAGAATCAAAAGTCCAACAATTACAACAACAAGAATCAATTAACCAAGGTGAAGTCTATGGGGTAATCACTAAAGTAGAGGAAGTAATAGGATTAGTAGGTGCAATGATATAATCTCTTTGACATGAAACCTGGTTAATAATAGTATCTAACTCTATCGCGGAAGTAGTGAGTTAAGAA
Organism: Bruguiera parviflora; assembly: GCA_019804595.1. Taxonomy (NCBI): domain Eukaryota; kingdom Viridiplantae; phylum Streptophyta; class Magnoliopsida; order Malpighiales; family Rhizophoraceae; genus Bruguiera; species Bruguiera parviflora. Next base: position 6,932,985 of record CM034047.1, read on the forward strand.
GAAAAATTAAATGCAAATAATCATGTGATTGCAATTAGTTCCTTTTTGCATTTTAGCTTCACATAAGCTTCAGTATGGTGACTCTTCGTTTTCCAATAAGCACAATAAATATGGTGATCATGACTCTGATGGATTAATCCAAATGATGGCATATGATACAAAGAATGAGATGCACTAGGCATATCTCAAACCAGAAATGAAATACATAAAACAAGTTTAAAAAGTAGAAAGAGGACGCCTAAAAACTATCAAAGTGGTCGAATAAAAAAATACTAATAAGCACAACTCATATGGTGTAACGTCGACAAGTAATAAGAAATGGAAGCAATAGTAAGCCAACAAGTAGAGGAGTATAAAATGTGGATCTAAAATTAAAAGACTTCCCTTAATAAAAGGCCAAGGAAAAGTAGGCTAAAAGAAATAAGAGAAAAGAAAAGATAATTACCAACAAAAATAAAACTCCACAAAAAATAAAATAAAATTAAGTGTCTATTACCGTGACAAAAGTGAAAAAAGAATTATAAAAAGAAAATTTTGTAAACGTTAAAACTGTAATACTCAACTGTATAGTAATACTTACGTGAGTACCCTATTTATGGGTTTACAAAACTAATTAAGAAAACAATCTATATAATTAAAAAATCATATTATAAAGAAAATATCATTATGATACAACAATTGTGTAGATATTATTGTGATAGAAAATATCGTAGTAATTATAATAGATATTATCATAATTGCATCATGAAAAATCATCACAACAATATCAAAATAATATCTTTAACAAAATTTAAATTTCAAATTATCATTTAAATGTTCTAAATGATCAAATGCAAATAATTGTAAATGTCATAAATTGATAGAAAATTAAAAAAAAAAACAAAATAAATTCTAAAATAATATATCTTGACAGCTAATTGCTTCGAGTTTGCATTCCATCACCTGAAATGTAAGGCATGCACAAGTCGACACTCTTTATGGGTTGTTCACCGGGCCTCTCTACTAACATTGTGCCTCTTGATTTATTTAATAGCAGTCAATATTCCTTCAATCTTGGTAATACCAAATTTGTTCAAAATGGTTTAAATGTTAACATGGGTTAATTTTCGAGAACAGGATCTTAAGTTGTCATTAGAATGGGCAACTTTAGAATTTTAGCATTTTATCAGAAGAAAGACAACCAAATTCAGTTGCACAGTTAAATTGTTTAGCCCAATATATATATATATATATATTTATTTATTTATTTATTTTTATTTTTTGGGTCGTGACGAGGCTTTAAGCCTTATAACCAGAAGGATTATCCCAATATTTGACAGGGCCAGGAGACCCCTACAATATCTTAGTTGAGCAACGACCGAACAGGAGAAGGAGGTCGTGACAGAACATGAAGTCCCCCGCTAAAAGTAGTATAACCAATCAGCAACTCGATTGACTTCATAGTAACAACGGAAGACCCTTGTTTCCTAAGTTTGATGCAACATGTCTTGGCACACTTGGACCAAATTTGCTTGACAGTGGCTGGCAGGAACCCCATTTTCAAATGCCACCATAACACTTTTGGAGTCTAGTTCCAGCCAGACCTTTTTAAATCCAAGGTTCCGTGCTAGGTATAGACCAAAGCATGCTCCCCAAAGTTCTGCAGTAAGAGCAGAGCAATGACCAAGACTATGACCAAAGCATGCTTCTTCCCATAACACACTACAAGAACCAAAACAAGAGCACCCACTGTCTACCTTAGAGCCACTGAGGCGAGGCTTAACCAGCATAACAATGGATGGTCGATGGAGCTGAATGTACAACTTGAGAACCTGCAAAAGTCCTAACTTGCTGCTCCAAAATGATTTCACACAAAAATACTCATGATATAAGTAAGCAATATGGAGAAGGAAATCAACAGAGACCTCAGTTAAGCTCCTGGGGCCTGATCATAGAATTGCTAGGGAGTAGAAAGCACTGTTGCTTGCATCCACTTGCATGACTGTATCTGGCACTTGGGACTGTAGACTTGGGATTGGAGGGCCAGATCCAACTCATTAGACACATCACATTCCATAAGCCCCTCTGCATCTAGTGGGTCAGGGCACAAAGTACAGGAAGGGAGACCTATGCTACCTATAGCATCCTTGCCCATTAATACATCATTGGACTGGCTCAATACAAAATGAACTGGATCCGAAGTAGGCCTAGAATGTGTCGTAGGTCCTAGGTGCCCTGGGGAAACTTTAGTAGATGTCGCCTCGGAAGAGTCAGTCCCACGAGAGATGCTGACTTACCTAGGTTTGTTATTCCTCGTACTGACAATCGGAACTTGAGAAGTCCCAGGGAATTCGAGGGTGCCAGGGCCAGCTCCTACGGACTTGTCAGGTTGTTCCCGAACTCCAACCTGTCTGGGTTAGCCATGTTGCAACTGTGAATGAAACACCCGCCCACCAGGGGCCAGGTAGTGGAGCTTCCAAAGTAGTGACTGGGACCACCACTCCTGCATCCCAAGTGGCTGCCACGCTCTCAATTCCTGCCAAATTCCAGCTGCCACCTTCTGATACTCAGATAATGTCCCAGCACAATCCAAAGGCCGGCCCTCACGCAACACAAAATCAAAAGTCCTCGGCACTTGCGAGACAGACCACGACAAACTCATTGCTAAGGTCTATAGAGGAGAACTTGCCAGAGGGAAACCAAAACTGTGCCAAACAGCGATACAGGAAAGTATAACCCAGCTTCAGTCCCAAACGCTCAACGATAAGAGTGTTTCTCCACGGGACTCAGAAGGCTGCCTCGTCCCATGCGGAAAACGCAAGTTCGGGACGACTGCGATTCCCAGCATCATGCTTATCATCGCACTGAGGCACCTCAGCGTCCTTTTCCAATTCCATCTCACAGTCCCTACCCCGGCCATTCCTGCCCCTGCAGGCACAAAAAAACCGTCTTGATAGGAGATCTCAGACTCAGCGTCCAACCCAACCCCAGAGAGGCCCCCCTATGGTCGAGACTCTCGACCCAGGGGCCTTGTGAATCTTGATCTTCTTGTTACTACACTCCCACTTGATTAACCTGCTCGACAGAAGGCCGCGAATTGAGTGTCGCGGGGTGCACCCGGAGCAACGGAGTAGACACAAGTTGTTTGTGATAATTCTTCAAAGAGGCTTAGTTGCGGAATCAAAAATCTTTTTTTTTTTTTTTTTTTTGCAATAAGAGGTTGCACAATTTACTTTTATTCGGCCCAATATATTAGAATCTTTATATATATATATATATATATATATATATATATATATTATCATTTTAATCACAATTAAGTTAACCGACGGTAAGAGGCTGGTGGTTAAACTTGGTTCTCTTAATTGGAAATGGTAAACAGAAACAAACTCAGCCCATATATACCATACGATTTTTCCAATTTAGTAGAAAATTCTTAACGGAGTCAAACCTAATTAGGAGATGATCAAGAATCTCGGCAATTTCGTAACGAGTTGGGATTGATAATATGTTAAGCAAACGCTGCCAAATATGGTTAGACATCATTTCTAAGATGCACACACACACACACACACACACACATATATATATATATATTGGTTAGTTTAATTGAGGCCCACAAAACTTGTTTCGAACGCAAGTAGCCAAAACTTCCGAGTTGGGTTAGACCATTTTCAGTTTATTGTACGCGGGGAACAAAGATCCAAACTCGGTCAACATGCAAAACAACTTGTCAGTATAGTTAAAAAGGCACTGAAAATTCAAACATGTCATGTCCCATTCGGTGGTCAAGAACGTCCAATGGAAATGAGTTGGTCAAAAATATCCTTTCAGACCGAGTGAATTCAAAAGTAACCAGATTTGCAAGAACCCCAAATTCTCTCCTACACTGAAATCAAGACCCGATGAGTTTTTTCTTTCACGGCTAAGGAATAGGAATGTACAGGTGCACCCCTTATTCCATATCCCCCAAGCTAGCACGTTTAGTTCAATTTTATCCATAATAGTTTCTCTAATTTTCTTTTGCTTTGTAAACACCGTGTCGATTTCAAGTCACATAAGATCGGATTCATTTTCGTCGAGTGTTCTTGGAACGAGGATGTCAAATTTTATGGATTACAAAAAAAAAAAAAAAAAACAAACGAAAAGAAATGTAAGGAGGGAGAACAAAAGTCGTTGGCAACCGCTGGGAGTTGGAGCAGAAAGACGTGAAGCGGAAGGATCGAAAAGCCCCAACAACAAGTAAATGGATAATAGAGAGAAAAATTGAATAATAATATTTAAAGAATAAGATCGTAGTAATAAAAATGATAATTAATTCTATTTTATTTAATATATATATATATATATATAATTAAGTATAAAAAATACTGTATTATTTTTTATGTATTTTTATATAATAATATCTGTTGATAAATATTTTTATATTTTATTTGTTAATAAAAATTTTGAAAAAAGAAAACTCTTTATAAAAAAAATAAAAATAAAAAATAAAAAAAAAGGGCCGGGGTGCGATCAGAATCATCTCGTCTTGGTCTACGGAACGCAGTGCAATTAGAGGGGTCGGTCTACCCAATGTGGGCCCCATCCCAAATCCAACGTTGCATCATTCACTTACAGTGGGCTCCCGGCCACCCCACGTTCCCCCACTCCTCGCATTACGCGTTCCTTCCTCTCAAAAGATAAATAGTTCCGCCCTCGTACACGTGTGCCCCCCTGTCTGATCTCAACCGTCGCTGAGTAATCATCCCGACCCAAATTATTTTCACCATCGAACGATCCCGATCTGCAGATTGACGCACGCGCGCCGTAGCCGTAGCTCAACGGCACGCAGAAAAGATGCCCCCCAAAAATAAAGAAAGGGGAAAATTCCCACCACCCGGTTTGACCGAAGACCGAGACCCGAAAGGAGAATAATAATACGGCTACAATAATAATAATAATAATAATAATAATAATAAATTATTTAAAATACTTGCCGGAGACAACGACAGAACCAAAAAAAAAAAAAAAAAAGAAGAGTAAAAAAGGTAGGCAACAAGAAGTAAAAGGTGACGTCAGAAAACCTTTGACGCGAACTCTCTCTCTCTCTCTCTCTCTCTCTCTCTCTCTCGCGTCTTTAAACCCAACCCACTACGTCTCTGTTCCACGTCCAGCTCCACTGCCTCTCTCTCTCGCTCGCTCGCTCTCTCTCTCTCTCTATCTATCAACGCCTCGTTTTCTGCCGCTTTCTCGCTGAAATCTTCTTGCTTGCCAAACGGAACGTGGGAAAATGGTGAGACCCTCGAGGGAAGATTTGTACATTACTGTACCGAGCCTCTTCAGATGCCCGATATCGCTGGACGTGATGAAATCCCCCGTGAGCCTGTGCACCGGCGTTACCTACGACCGCGCCAGCATCCAACGGTGGCTCGACGGCGGCAACAACACGTGTCCGGCCACCATGCAAGTCCTCAACAGCAAGGAGTTTGTTCCAAACCGCACATTGCAGCGCCTCATCCAGATCTGGTCCGACTCCGCCCAGCGGCGGGAGGACCTCGGCCGAGTTGACTCGGCTGCTAACTCGGTCCCGTCGCGAGACGAAATCACAAGAATAGCCAGTTACCTGGAGCCGGCGAAGCGAAGAGAATGCATCCTTCCGCCTAATGGTCTGTCGAAGCTCGTGCGGTTCGCCAGAGAATCAGAGGATAACCGCGAATTCCTCGCGAGGATGGACGGCTTGGTGGCAATGCTCGTCGATTTTCTCGGAGATGTTGTCGACGACAATGCGGATGCGGCATGTAAAAGCATTGACGTAATTGAAGACGTTGTTAGGGTTTTAGATATGATATTAACTAAAATCGGAGACCGACGGGAGTTAGTTACCCTAATAACATTGAACGACAAGAAGGAGGAGGAGGAGGAGGAGGAGGATGATAGAAATTATCGCGGGAATTGCTTAACCGCGCTCCTCCTCGTTCTACAACAGGGAAGCACGGACTCGAGGATCGGATCGGTGAGAATCTTGGAATCAATCGCAGTCGACGCCGAATCGAAGTTGATAATCGCCGAAAACTACGGACTATTGCGCGAGTTGGTGAAAGCTATCGGTTTGGAATCCGATCCGGGGCTGATGGAAGCGAGTTTGTCCTGTTTGATTGCGATTTCGAGGGCAAAACGTGTCAAAGTAAAGTTAGTCGACCTCAAAATGGTCCCCCAACTGGGGAACTTGCTCACGTGGTCCGACGCCACCGTTTCGATCACGGAGAAGGCGCTGAAGCTGCTGGAGACGGTGTCGTTCTGCAAGGAAGGGAGGGAGGAGACGTGCGGGGACCCGGTGTGCGTGGAGGCCGTGGTGAAGAAGGTGTTCAAGGTGTCCGGCGAGGCGACGGAGCACGCGATGACGGTGCTGTGGAGCTTGTGCTGTTTGTTCAGGGATCAGAGGGCGCAGGAGGCGGTGACGAGGAGCAATGGGCTGACGAAGATCCTGCTGCTGATGCAGAGCAACTGTTCGCCGCCGGTGAGGCAAATGTCGGCCGACGTGCTGAAGATATTCCGGGTGAATTCCAAGTCTTGCCTCTCGACTTATGATACCAAGACTACCCATATCATGCCCTTTTGATGCTCTGACTGACTCCGAATCAAAATTGCAAATACATACTGCCGAGAGTTTGCTTTCTCTTCTTTCTTTCTTTTTTATTTTATTTAATGTTCTCGTAAATCCAAAAGAGAGGAAAATTTTGGTAGTGAATACAACAAATGAAAAGAATCAGTCAGCCCTGCTTGATTTTACACAGGAAATATTTCGCATCCGTTCTTTCTAATTCCGGCGAGCCTTTTCCTTTTCAATTGTATTACAGGAGATTCTTCTTGGTCTCCTGCTCAAATTTCCTTGTAAATCAAAGTGGAAAAACAGAGAAACTTGGATACATTTGTATGAAGCAGTTTTTTCGGTTTAAGCTGTTGAACTTTGCCGATCCCGATTGCTTCTTTTTTTCACCTTCTTTCTCTTGGTTCCATTCGGCAACGCAACTTCATCCGCCAAAAATCACATCGATAGTTAAGAATTATAAAAATAAAAATTGGTACGTACAAAGACACATTAATCTATGTTCTGGTAGCTATGCAAGGCAAGACAACTAGGAATTAGCACGTGCGACTTTCCGAGGAAACGGGCGTGGTTTAAATCTCAACCGCATGCGGTGAAGACATTCACTTTCACGTCTTACGCGCTAGCTGTTTTCTTGCAGTCTGTCTAATAAAATCTAATACTTCCCTCCTCGTTTTTTTCGATGGACTAAAAACACACACACACACACACACACTCACAACGATGTGTTGATTTCTTTTCGGAATCCATGCTTTGTTTGCTTGTATGGGAGGCCCATGCAAGAAACCCCAGAAGAAGCCATCCATCTCAAGTGGGGTGTATTCCGTTATTAATTATTGAAGCAAGTTAATAGAGATTTTGAAAATGAAACCCATGAGCTGGAAACGCAACGGCATGAATTTTATGCGTATAATTTAATCGAAGGAACAACAGAGATTCCGGGATTCAGCACCCCCAGAAGTTTTACTCCAGAGCAGTCTCCGGCCTAGACTAGCCAGAGGACAGCGCAAAGATTGAAACTTTGACTAGAAAGCCGACTTGCGCGTTTGATTGATTACAAAGAAAGGAACAAAATTTTCCAGAGAAAAGACAGAGAAAGGTAAACTGCCGCCGAATACTCAAATGAGTTTTGCTTTGCCGACCGTCCTATTGCATTCTGAGCTCTCCCCTCCCCTCTTTCCATCTTTCTGTTAAAATGTTTTGATTGCGGAAAGGAGAGAAAGAGACCGGAATCAAAATCCAAAAAGAAATCTCTCATAAAAAAGAGAAAAAAAAGATCACACGGTGCCTTTGACCACTCCAATCCCTATGAAGGCAGAAAGATTGGCCCCCGGAAGCACACGACCGTTTTCTTTTTAATCTGCGCTAAAAATAATGATTAAAAAAAAAAAAAAAGAAGGAAAAAGAAGGGGTCACGTAAACCGTAAGCTGATCAAAAGATATTAATGCTTTGGGTCCAGTAGAGTATGGTTCCTTGAGCACTTGAAGGAGGTCTTAGCACCTTTTGGCCCCACACTCTCCTACCCCCACACCCCTTCTTGTTTTTTTTTTTTCGGTTGCTCTCATTATTTTTCTTTGCATTATATATGATGGCGGGTTTTACTCAGGAATTTGATACATAGAAGAACGGGTTGCTGATATTGGGAGTGCAAATTGTTTGCTGTTTTTAGTGGACGTGTCATGATTCTTCTCGGGCCGGTAATGCTGGGTCGAAAGAAAGGAACATATCTTATGTGACATTTTAATTTAATTTGATGAGTGCTCGTGGCATCTTGCACCAAAACTGGGTTATTGGATTGCATTTCAAGTGGGAACCTTCCTTCATCATCATCTTCACCATCAGACATGGATATAAATAATCTTAAAAGGAACATTTTGAGGTTGATTGAATAGGCTTGACTGATAAGCCACTGAGGAACCTGATGATTGTTACCTTGCTTTCTTGCTTGCTTTTTTCGTTGTTGTTGCTGCTTTGCTGGTTGACTTACTCAATAATTTTGTGTTGTTTCCCTTTCCCCCCCCTTTTTTTTTTTTTTTATTTTATATATATATATATATATATATATATATATATATTATTTATTTATTTATTTATTTATTTATTTTTTCTTTTTTTGTTTTTCACTCCTTTTCAGAGCCTCGTAACATATAATGAAAGGTGGCATCATGGCAACCGGCAAGATGTTACATCACTGCATAGATTGGGCCTTTAGCAAGCATGTGAATTTCTCTTTAAGCAACCAGAATGGAGCTGCCAATAGAACTCTCTGCGTTTTGGATCAGGAGCAAAACAGCCAAAAGCAGCCCATGGATCGGACCGTGTCCCTAAGATGCACGAACAAATTTTCTGTCATGTTTTCCTAACGAGAATATAATTTGTGGTCGCAAATTGTCTGGATTTTATAGGTGGATGAGAAAATTACTGAAATGGTCTGACGTTAGACCATGCAAACATAAAATTCTTAGGTTATGCCCGAAGTGAATGTAGTTAAGTCAACTTTTTTGTTTTTTTTCTTTTTTTCATAATCTCGATGAAAATGTTGCTTGAAAAGATCAATCCTAGCAGAGCAGAAGCTCCTTTTTCTCATCGGCAGGCGGCTGACCGATTTGATGTATTATTGAAACTATATATGAGTAACACAAACCAAGCGAAAACCAAAAAAAGTATAGGGGGTTTAAACTTTTTCGTAGCATCCATTCAGATGGGCAGTTTTTACTGTCTGGTTGATAATGCCATCTTAACTTGCACCAGGGAAAGAGCAACTGAGCTACTGCAGTAAAAAGAACTTGGTAGCTAAACTAGAAATTGCGAACTTTTTAATTTCCCAGTCAATACCAAGCGAAGGAGTTCATTATCACTAAGTATCCAATAGAATTTGGGTAAAATTCCACTAGAAAACTAATACTAAACACGGGAAGTGAACTAGAAAGTTTCCTTGGGGGAACCTAATCATATGAAGTTCCAAACGAATGTTTATACTATATATATATATATATATATATGAAAGTATATACAACTCGATGTATGTCTCAATTGAATTAAGGTACCAAATTCGGGAAAAATCATTTTAAAAAATTGTCAAGCTCATATTGTGAACAAGTAATTGGATCAATTAAAGCAAAATTGACGTAAATTTATAATATACATTCTCAATAAGTCATGGAAACAGTAAAATAGTACATGACAAGGTCACTGTGGAGCCATTGAAAGATTTGTTAAAGAGAGGCGAAAATAGCCAGATGCTTGAAGGGAGGATAGGAGTTTAAATTTCAGTTTTTTCAAATTTGTACCTGATGAAAAAGAAAAACAAAAAGAAAACAAATAATGGTCAAAGTGATAAATGTTCGAGAAAAAGAGTGGGACTTTGAATCGTGAAAGATATTCTCCTTTTTGGTGATCCAGGGAAATTAAACCAGTAGAGACGAGGGGCAAGAAAGAGAGAATTTTCTCACATTTGACTTGGTTTGCTATACACTAATCTTTTAAAATTGTGCTCCTTTTTTATTCTTTTTCTAAAATCATATATATTCATGTCGAAGAGAAAAGGAAAAAAAAAAAATGTCAATTTTCGCTTTTAACATTAGTCTTTTGCTTAGAATTTTAGGACTCAATTTGGGAGGCGCCACCCCCAGCTAGCCGTAATTCGCCCCCGACCAACACAAGCTGTAAAAATGTACCAAGAAAAAAACTAAATTCGAGTCTCATGTCCGATTGTCAGAAAATAATTCTCTGCGAATCTCTTACTCCCAACACGGGTAATTTATCTTCGATTGAATTTAAGATGTAGACTTAATATGATGTGTACAAGTTAGCAATTATACGATCTAATAATAAAAGGATGAGGGAAAAAGCTAAAAAAATTAAAAAATAAAAATAAAAATAAAAACATCAAAACCACCAAGAAATTTCAAATTTCATATTTATGGAAGTTGATCTTTTCTCCAGTATTCGAATCTCATGTCCGATGATAGCTGAAGAAAGCAACCATCGCACAGTGTCTTTTCTTTTCTTTGCTGCCCCACTGGGGGGGCTGCCCGATTTGGCATATGGATCGAATTAATGTAGGGCTAGGGCCAAGACTAACCACGGGCCGGGCAAAGAAAAAAAAAAAAAAGAAGATGGGGGCATTAAATATTAACACAAGTCCCACTCAGCCGGCTGCATTTTGACAACTTGTCCGGCTCTTGATGTTTTATTGGGCAAAATAATAATAATAATTAAAAAAATTGTTTTGGATTGAAGAGTGATAATTTGGAGAAAGCAAAAAAACTTGTAAATTAGCTCTTAGTATTAAGAAAAAAAAAAACTATTGTTTTGGATTGAAGAATGATAATTTGGGGAAAGCAAGGAAAGTTGTAAATTAGCTCTTAGCATTAAGAAAAAAAAAAACTATTGTTTTGGATTGAAGAGTGATAATTTGGAGAA